>PXNZ01000496.1:0-45667 GCA_003012085.1 Trichoderma brevicompactum | reverse complement strand
ATATTAGATTCTGGCATAAGTATTAAATTTGGCATATAATATAACAAACCACTTATATAATTTTATAGATTAGTACTATTTTTATTTTTTTAGGTAAACTCACTTTAAAGCTTTATTGATAAGTTCAGGACATTAGGGCAATATTTTTATTAAAATGTTTTAATCTCATTATACGGTCCGCTATACTGAACTATGCATCTACATTAGCGCCATGTTCAAGCAGTAGCAGCGCCATTGGACCAGAACCTGTCTCTACAGCAAGATGAAGTGCAGAGTTTCCCCATATGTCTTTCAAGTTCACATCTGTGGGAGCCTCCAAGAGAAGCTTTGCCACGGCTTCATGTTCCCCCTGAACTGCTCTAAACAACGCCGTTCTGCCACAGTAGTCCATCTCATTGGGATTACATTTACCAGTGTAGCCAAGAATCAGCCTCACAATATTCTCTTGGCCACTCTCTGCAGCAAAGTGCAAAGCCGTTGAGCCGCCGCTGTCTTTTCGTGTTATATCGGCGCCGCGCTCAAGGAGTAGTCGTGTCATGGACTCATTTCCGTTATCGATGGCCAAGTGTAATGGCGTTTTATACTGAGAGACGTCTCTCTGAAACTCAGCTAAAGGTGACGGGCGGTCTTCTATCTCAGGTTGGCTTAACCAGGCAGGTAACTCATTATATGCTGCCTCCTCAGAGGTCGCTGTAGAAGCGCGTACTGTAATCTCTCGACTCAATGTACGTATAAGTTGCGATGGAGATGTAGAAGGCGTGAGAAGGCGATTAGAATCGAACTCATTTGACTCTGTTAGGGATATAAGAGGGTTGGCCGCAGTCGAAGGCTTCGCAGCAGCAGCTTCAAGAGCTCTAATTCGTCGCTTTTGGTTAATCCCTGTAATAAAATGCAAAGATAACTACCTTTAGCTACATGCAATAAAATAGATGTATAAAATTTTAAATCGGGGGCATTTACGGTAAGTTTTCTGTGCGATACGATTCTGCTCTCGCTTTCGTTCTCTTTTTTCCAATTCTATAGCCAATAGCTGATGCTCGTTAACTATCAAATTTTTATGCGTCATTGATGGGTTCAACATGGAGATATGAGGCTGGCTTGGCCTATGCACTTTTCTGGATGACTGGGTACCAAATTCCGAACAAGGTAAGTTCTATGGTAATATGGTGCCACGGAGACAGCAGGCAGCATGCCTTATAAGTGTTAGTCATCTATTTATCTCAGCATTATAGCATCATATTAGTTGATGGGTGGTGCCGCTAGGCCGCGTTCCCAGATACACAAGCTGCATATGAAATCCACTAAGCTGCTTTCTCATCTTGCCATAATTGGAAGGTGTACATACCCTAGCTATAGATGTACGAAGTAGAGGTCGAAGCATTTCCAAATGTTTGAGGCCCGGAGATATTGTCTTTCGGCTATTACTGAACTTGAATTCCCATACGGCGGAATTTCTCTTTGAATTGATAAATCACTTATCAGGGGATGCTACCAGGATGCGGAAATGGATGGTATCCCGGAGGATATACCTATTGCAGTAGAGCATTGTTGGTTGCTCAGCACTGAATTTTAATCCTGTCTTTCTTTTCTGGGAAGACGGACTACCAGCTGCTTTTTAGAGCCATTTCCAAAGCCATGATGAGGGGTAACATATTTTGCTGTTGGTTGACATGCATAAGGACCAGAGCATCCCTCTTACTACTGGTTGGCTTACAAACTCGGGGCGTATCGCGCGCGGAATTCGGCAAAGTAGGCGATTACGAATTGCAAATTGTGTCAATATTTCCCACGAGATATTACTGCCTAAAAGTTAGATTAAGGAGGACCAACGGCTGACTATTGCATCTTCAGCAGCGGTGGGAAAATGTCAGCGGATTTGCCAGGATTTCGACGCGAAAATGAGATCTGTGCCTAGTTATTTTAGCAAGTATGAAGCAATGAAAAGGGTCATCTTTAGGGAATTATAGTTAATAGCGTAGGTAGACGTTTTCATCGTAGCAATGTGGCCAGAACAGAACCACAGTACTCATACGAGATGATGCGAAGTTTAGTTGGAAGATGTAGCTGAAGTTAGTTCTTACAAGTAACGACCATCATATTCTGCCAACATTTGGGTTTAGTCAAGCATATAGATATCATGCAAAGGAGAAACTATGCCTAAACATTTGGAAGCAAAACTACTGCCGCATTAGTTTAGTTGAGTGGAAAGCCTTGCAGGCAAGACTATATCATGAATACTATTAGCCTCACTATGACTACTCTAGAGAGGTCATATAACTAAATAGCTATGATGCCTAGCCTGCTATTTCTGCAAAATGGCAACCCTGGCGCAGCGGTAGTCCATGTGGTTCTATTGAATTCTGGTTCCATCCACTGCATTATCATACGTGTACAGTGTAATGTATGTTCATAATTCAATAGGTCTTCGTCAAGCGCCCTGTTCTTCAGTACGGCAGAATGGAGCTTTCGCCATAGGTAAAGACAATGATACACGTGATAGTTCCCGCCAGGAAACACTTCAGTAAACTCTCCGCGGTACACAGACTCGGCTGGAAAAATCTCCGTGTGTTTGCTATCTGTATACCAAGAGAGGTTCATATATGGCTTCTCCTCAATCATTTCATTCAAGACCTCATTGTCGAAGCAACCGGGATCATACCATCGGGAGGCCATCACATCGAAGCGACACCCAAGTTCTTTGGCCTCCTGCCAACTGTTCCCACATTGTGTTCCATGCCATTCAATGCCGTCGATTATTCGCGTTGTCTGAGCTTTTGATGCAATAGGTGTGCCGCTTGAAGATCGATCATGAGGGGTAGAGAGATATATAGAGGCCCCAATGAGAATCCCCAAGATGAAGATGACCACAGGAAAAAAGACATTGAGATGGCCAAACCATCTTATTGTTAGATGCGAGATGGATGGGCCACGGTATTCGCCGTTTGCGGCGCCATCTTGCAATAGTTTTTCTATACAAGGTTCATCTCCAGTTATATCTTTTTTTGTCTCTGGTGTTTGGGAGATTTTGCTGTAATTTTGACAATTGTAATGATTCCCCCAGGTGTTACGAGCCATGGCTTCTTTCGTGGTGATGAATTAATTCTGACTGCTGCAAGGCCGTGACATCCACAACAAGCTGAGTAGCTTAAATTTTGGGAACAAAATGGACGTTTCTCTAAGTGGTTTATAGATGTTTGTTCAGCTTATCGTTTCTCATTGGTCAAAAGGTAAATACTAGCGGCGTGCAAAGGACACTGCGTTGGAGATACGTCAAAACGAATCTACCGAAGCATAATTCAAAGACTCGAGGTCTTACAATAAAAGATCTCGGTTACCTGTTACGAAATATAGAAATGCCTGAAGAATAGTCATAGTTATTGTCCATGGTTTGACTTGATCTCACGATTATCTGCTTGATATTGCGGACATAATTGAAAACGCTTTAGCAACGTTATGTAACGTAAGATTGCCCTTATAATATCACGTCAGACATAGTTCTTTCAAACGTTACCGAGGTAGAGCCGGAAATATTTACTGCTGATCTGATATGAGTTTTTAGATGAGGACCTAAAATATTTTCTTTGAAAGTCGAAAAACAGTTTGCCAAATGAACTGGTCATCCTGTTTGAGAATAGATACTGAGTATACCAGTATAGAAGTATAGAAGCATGGAAAGCTTGTCGAAAAGCAGTCTGGAATCCTCCGCCTTATGCGACTCTGAAGGCACCCTCCTAAGTGATATTCAGACCCAAGAGACCTCGATGTGCAAAAGATGCAAATCAAAAAGACGAGCCCTTCCGTGGCTCATCAGTCTTCTGTCTACCTTCAGCCTGATAGCTAGTCTTTCTTTCCCACGACGCGATTCAACTCCATCTTCACTAAGCTTCTGGAAAATCTCCGAGTTCGGTATGTCTATGCGTTTGGAAAATACCTAAATAGGGGGTTATATCTGACTTTCGAAGAGACCGCAAAGAAGGAACTACCCCCTGTTATGCGCCAAAGACGTTTTGATGCGGTTCTCAAGTACAATGAAAGCCATCAACTTTATCGGCCGATTAACAACCCCCCGTATGTGGGCGATCCCAGCCCGGAAATCGATAAAGCGTGGGATGATCTTAGAGGATGTGAGAGATTCTATAATCCAAACCCAAGGGAACCCTTTCTGCATTGCTACAAAAGAATTATTTAGATACTGACATTGATTGAATAGCTGTATATGTTTATGTTGCTCCAGAGGAAGTAAATTTGTTCCCCGATGCTGACCTTTGGCTTGACCCTGAGACTGGGCTGCACAAAGCACAGTGAGCTATGTTCATATCCGTCAAGGATTTTCCTTTTGTGCTAATCTATTATTGTTGAACCAGTCTCACAGTTATGCATGACCTCCATTGCTTGGTGCGACCTGGTTTAAATAAACTGTGACTTTGAGTTCTATGCTAATAAAGCGTTTTAAGGATTTGATCCGTAAATCGAGACACTTAGATCATTACCCGGAACTGAAGGACTATACATTACAGGCCCACGTCGGTAAGTGTATCGAGGGCATTGATAAAATCTCCCAGCGTGAATACAGATGGCTTAAGTAAGCTAACAATGCGAGGTAACAGAACACTGTATCGACAGCCTCCGTCAAAGCATCATGTGCACCGGGGATATGACATTCATGCCAATGGTTTACTCTGAAAATAGAAACTGGCCGATGCCCATATTTGGCACGGTACACACCTGCAGGGATTATGACTCCTTGAAGGCGTGGTCAAAGAATCGAGACGCCTCACATGAAGACTTGAGATTTAAAAATGCAGAAAGATACCGCAAGACTGGGAAATTTCAGCCATGAATAGACGACCTGCATTACTGTCTATTGAATTTGATAATTTGCTTATACTCTTTATTGAAAGCTGCATGAATGATCATAATGAGGTATTACTAGATTGAGTGTTTGTAACACAACTTCGCATAGCTGGTTGGCTACCTATGAAGCCTATGCGGGAACGTTGCGCTCAAAGCAATTCTATTCGTCCTTAGTAGGGCAATAATTAAAATCTATAAAAACTGAGTTCACGCCAAATGACCCAGCCCTTCTCGCCAAGCACTGATGTAGGACAATAAATGCGCTCTTCTAATAGGTGGATGAATTGTTGAATAACTTTCTTAATAGGCATAGTTTAACAATTCTGACTCGGTATTCAGAACATCCAACACTTTTACACTGGGTGCTAACTGACCACCAAGTGATAATGTGTCACCCAATCTTGGATACCCCACACTCACGCTGTTAGCTATGTCCTTGTATTCGATTAATTTATCTGACGGCTGTTGTTGTTGCCAAATCCACCAAAGCCGGTCCAATTGACTAAGACCGAATTAGCTTAGTTATTCGATTAATTGTCATTAAGAACTTTTGTTTGGCGGCATGCTGCCTAGATAGCCATCGCACCTTAGATGCAAGAAAAAGAGGGGATCATTTGATCCACTCGAATCTCCAAAATCGCCCCCAATAGCTGCAGGTATTTGCTGGCCTGGTCCATTCATGAGCTTCACGCAGAAGCTCTCATAATCATCCATCAAAAGGATCTCCTGTAGGGCAACTGGCTCGATAGCCTTGACCGATATCTGACCTCTGGTATTGCTGGTTGTGAAGTTGCGGTTTAGACAATGCACTCGGGGCGATATTGAGTCTGGATACTGGAATTGATATACGGGGCGAAGAGCGGAAAACGGCCCTTCTGTTACACAATTCCATTTCTCTCGATCTGTTTCCACGATGCTGTTACCGTTGCCTCCAAAGCCCTTTCTTGTGGAGAAGACTGCGGACTTTTCAAGGGATTGCCTAGAAACCGTCAGACACCAGCTAGTGTTAAGATAGAAGACGAAGGGGTATATATATACCAGTCTAGGCTCCAATCCCAATATCTATAACAAATAAGAGCAAACGGTGTTTAATATCTAGTCTACAACTATGATGCTTACAAAGGGGCTACTTACACTAAATTGCTATTATAGCCACAGGATGATCTCAACTCTGTCTCGTATGCATGAAGGAAAAGGCGATTCCATGGGAGAAAAGAGGTCGCTTTCCGATCTAGCAAAGTCAGTCTCAAGTTAGATTAGAGCTGCCGGAAACAAGGAAAGGAACACCGGATAGTTTAGGAAGCAGATTTGATGAATAATGAGCTTACAATGTTGCCCGACGAGACCATAAATATAGGTAAAGTCATCATAAAGAGAACCCGCTGGTCTTGACTTTGCAGGCATGGATGATAGGCAGTTTACGGCGTTGATGTATTCAGTCTTCTCAGACTCGGTCAGGTTACGCCACTCGCGCCTTGTCTGAAGCTTGATGCTATCTTTATAGCTATTCTTTTGGCTGCTCTTGAAGTGAAATTCTGTGACGATATCCTCAACCCGGCTGAATTTTCCCTCCAAAAATCCCAAGGAGATTAGCGTCATGACCAACAAGGCTAAGTTGAAAGTTAAACAGAGCCGCTGCCTGGAGAAGTATTGGCATATTCTTTGCGCCCTGGGCCTCACAGTTTCTGGTTTGTGCAATTCAATGTCATCTACGGCGCTTGCTGTCCTTCTAGCATTGCTCCGCCCTAAATGGTTGTATCTAAGTGGCATTATTGATTAGCAAAGAGGAGAGGAGACGGTTTCAATTACCAAGCGTGATAGGCACTGTGAGTTAGAGATGGAGACTTTGCATCACTGAACTACACACTGCTTAATAGTATTTACTTAATAGCCGTCAATTGGCGGTTGGTGGGTGTCCATTGGTAGCGAACGAAGGGACAGAAGGAGAACTAACAATAGCATTACGTTTCGCTCATAGTACCGAAAATGACATCACGTCAGAAAGCCATCACGTAACTGTATGCGCCATAGCGCAGCAAGTGAACTAGAGGGACATCACGATTGTTCTCATTGATCACAAGTTACTGTTTGGGCCTCTTATAACCCGAATCTGGTTTTCCCATAGAAACGAGGGGTAGGTCACAATGGCATCCAAGGACAGAACTCAAAAAGATTTGACTTATAGACACGTTTTCTCTCTGTTTGTCATAGCTTTTGAACCTAAATTGTCATATTTGCCAAAGACATACCTTGAACTCCTAAACCCATTATTGCTAGGAGCGGTTTTAGAGAAAATGGACGGTTTCCGAGGAAGTTCTCAATAATATGTAGCTCGTTCCTACTTCCTCCATATTTTAAGATGTCACATCGAAATTTATCCCAAGCTTCTCGATTTCGAGGATTTTCTGCGAATGCAGTCTGGAAGAGGTCGGCAGCAAGGACTTCAGCACTACACACTCAAACTTCGTTTAGCCTGTGTTAAGAACACATTTGAAGGCAAAAATTATTCTTGCACAAACTTACCAGATATAAGAATAATAGCCTGCGTCGTAGCCTGCCATAAGATGTATGCCGGCCAAATATCGATATGTGGGCTCTGGAAGGCGTCGAAAGCGTAATCTCTCGAATATATCGTTGTAGATTTTTATCTCCTCGGCATTTTCTAGAGCTTCTTGGCTAGATGGGGTATGCACAGCCATATCAAATAGAGCATATGTCCTGTGAGCAGCAGTTTGCTGTTAATGCAAGATTTCCAAGGGAATCAAGAGAGAAGAAGTAGGTAGAGAAATGCATACATATTACCGAGAACACTCTGTAGCTTAGATATATGGCGCCTTTTAAAACGGCCATCTAAGAGTTTATCCGGAATCTTTTCTGGGGGTAGATCCCTTCCTGGATGTTCTTGCTGCCATGCATCTTTGTATTTTAAATCAATTCTAGTATAGTGGCAGCTCAGCGCTTTCACTTCATCTTTGATCCAGCACCAGTTCTCAAGCATAATTGCAATACCCTCTACAAATTCGTCAACGGCATTGCAGCCATGGAACTGCGCGTATGTAGTCCTGGAAAGTAAGTCATGGATGCTGTGACCAAGTTCTACTCCATGATTAGAATTGAAAGCAAGAAAATTCAGCTATTATAAATCAGATAGAGAAACTCGCCATGGAATAGCATGATAACATCGCCATGCTTGAGAAGTACACCCGTGGTTGACGAAGGGGCTTGACAATTTGCTAAGAGGACGTTGGCGGGATAGATCCTTGTACCATCCGATCTGATGTATCCCTTTATAAGTATTTTACAGGAGTCAGCTTTTTGATCGATTTTGTTTATGGACTAATAGCAAGCCAGGTGATTCCTTACCGGTTGCATATTGTGGCTCATGCAATTCTTAAGCTTATTCGGCCGCTCAAGAAGGTCAGTGAAGAAATAGCCGATAAATGTCTCGTTAGCTTCTGATCTCTTATCCCAAACAGTCCAACCTTCAACATGCTGATCCCAAACAAAATCCTTTAACCTTTCGGTTGGAATAGGATCAAAGCGAATCTGTAGACAATCTGCTATGAGATCTAGCATAGCATTCATAGTATAACCCAGAGGAAAGTACTCTGCAATGGCTATGTGATCAACTTGGCCATCATATTCTACCATTTTACGATAGTATAGAACATCCCAGGCCATAAGCTCTGAATTGGCAGAATCGTAAGCGATATCTTGACTCTTCATGTGCTGAAACTTCTTGTCCTGTAACATTTCGTACTCAGCTCGGCTGACGGGGACAAGAGCTTTGGCAAGTGTATCTAGCAACTCGTTGATCCAATCAATTGACTCTGCAAGTCGATAGGGGATTTTGGTGGCAGCATGGTTCAGAAATCCTCGCTCTTTTGCAAGCTGATTACGTAGTAAGAGTAATTCTTTGAATAACGGAGCGCTCTCAGAACGCCAGGTGCCATGGTTGATCAGCATGCGGCTTCGCGTCTCCGAATTATGTGCATATTTCATAACTGCAAAATACGCTTCGGAGGTATTTATCAGCTCTCTACCATCTGGTCCAGGGCTGCCACGATCCTGTTTTGGTACCCCGTCTAATTCATCGGACGTGAACCAGATTCCTTCATTGGGCTTTTTTAAATTGCTGATAATCTTGGTGCATATATCTGTAATTTTCTTTTCGGTTTTAAAACACTTCGTGATATTTGCTTCTTCAAGGGTGCCGTAACCCAATTCCTCAAATTGCAAGAGCATGTAGTCGACGAGTTTTTGAGACTCATCATCTAGTTCTCCTTTACACTTCTCTCTGACTGAGCGAAGAAGAGTGAAAAGAGCGGGCTTCAAATCTGATTTATACTCTTGCCACAAAGCCTCCGATTTCTCGGCTGCTTGTTGAATTTCTATGCTTGGAGAACAGTGTTTTAGGGTGCCAATTACTTGTCGAAGTCCTTGCTGCTCGTTCTGAAGCTGTGCTATGGGCAGAACAACATTTTGGAAGGATGCATTGAGTGGACGGACAGATTGCAAGATATTTTGGATTAGTTCACGCCGCTGAGCGATATGAATTTCTGTCAAAGGCACAATCTCCTCTAATCGGGGAAGGTAAGGGAGGTGCTGAGGGGGTGACTTCATGATTTCCTTGAACACGTTACATGAAACAGGAGAACAGGAGAACAGTTGAACTTATGTCTTCATAGCAACAAGGTTCCAACTAAGAAGATTTAAGAGAAAATGAAGGGAAAACTTGTTGCCCATGAATCAATGCAGTGGCTTCTTATTTTAGCAGCAGTTCCAAGATGGTTTGTTCAAATAGGGATTATATAATTTGGACTTGGGCCAACACAAACGCCAGATAACACCTGTTTTGCTTATATTACAACTTACGTAAGATGTTCTTACACAACATAATCACACGTTTCTTGTCTATTGCTTGAGCACGAGCTACAAATACGAGGTCGCATGTGATATTTAGCGGACCACTCTTAAAATAAATACTTTGTCTCCTGAATTTTCCTACAGGAAACACGGTGTATTACGCGCTTCTTCTCTTCGATGTTTCGAATATATAAAATGCAACCGGGATCTTCATCCGCGTTAAAAACAGTAAGTGCCTTGAATAATAAACTAGCTACAAATAGCTACGGTGCCAAATAACAGTCGCAACCCAGGTTCAGGGTAGATCTTTATGGACGAAAATTTTCAATCACGTCTTCCTCAGGATACCCTTGTATATCTTTTTAACCTTGTCCATTATTGTTTCACTGCTCTGGAGACCTTCTCCACAAACTCCAACGCAAACTGTTCAAGAGGTTGCAGAATATGACGCCATCCTAAATGGATATGAGTGCAAGCACAGCTACTCGATTGAGATCCTATCTGTTGAACCGATGATTATTTATCTCAATGATTTCATTAGTGATACGGAAATTGATCATCTCACTCATATGTAGTCCGTCGCCAACAGCAATTATTCCTCCATTCAATGTCTTTTTGCTAAACAGGTCTAGTTCCGTCAATTACACGACTTCGAGAATCTGGGGCGAGGATTTCCAAGCGAAGGTTGATTCTGAAGTGCGTCTATCCAAATCTTCAATAATTCCCACAGACGACCCTGTATCTCAGTGTCTTAAGAGCCGCATGAAGCGCTTGCTTGGAAACATGCAACACATGGAAGTAGAAGATCTTCAGCTTCTAAGATACGATCCAGGAGGTAGATTCCTCCCGCATTACGACTGGTTCCAAACTCCACCAAGGAATACAGAAAATGGCCGCGCAGTTGGATCTTCTAATCGCCTTGGCACCATATTTGCTTACCTCGATGACGCCTGTGTCGGTGGAGAGACTTATTTTCCAAATATCCGTGGGGTTTCTCAGGACGCCGACGGCAATAAATTCTCTCGGACAGACACCGGAGAAGGTTTACTGATCCGGCCACAGAAGAGAAATGCTATTTTCTGGAACAATCTCCATATTAATGGGAGTGGTGATGTTCGAGTACTTCATGCTGGTCTCCCCGTCCAGTCAGGCACAAAGACGGGCTTGAATATGTTCAGCACATATCTTTTAGATAGGCCTCTGATTGGGTAAATCATCTTCGCGGTTTGCAGGCGGAATCTTGTTCAAGGTCCTCGATTTAGATGGAACGGATTACCTTTTTTCAATGCTGTGTTCGCTATTTCATTCTACCGTGTTAAATACCTGTCTATAAAACTTATTTGCTTATCGCCCAGCCACTCCATCACTATGTTTATACTACATCCTAGTTAGAATCCCCAACATATCTCTATATAGACATATATTAGGCATTGTAATCTAGACTTCTTTCCCACCTAGATTTATAGCTATATAGCCCGCTGCATCACTTAAGCGCTATGAAATCTTACGGAAAAAAAAAGTAATATTTACAATACCTAGTACCTAAAGGGCCTCTGAGTCTGGAAAACCATGTGTTAAGCAATGGAGAAACCAGTAGCTCCTCTATAAGCTGTACGATTATTCTTTTATTCTTGGAGTTAACTAGCGAGGTAAGTTGCGAGAGCTGTGCAAGTGTGAATACATTTAGGTGGTGCATGATACCCTGCAGATGCCTTACGTTACGGTATATGTGGTGTTGTATCCAACCTACGCGAGAGAGCATATTAGCCGCATAATATTACGTACCGTGAGCAATATATATACCCTTGCTAAATTATAATATAAGGTAATACAAATGTATTATAACTCTCACCAACTATTATTCAATTATTATGTTACATGTATATAGTCGTTCGTTATGTTGTTTGGCGGGGCACAGCATCCCGAATTTAGTTCTACTCGCGGTGATATTGGAGATCCAGTTATTTGACCGAGCGTACTTATAAAGCTGCCTTATTTGACAGTGAATTCCTCTGCTAATCCTCGTCAACATCAATCATCACTCGAGTCAAGAAACACCATTCAATATCCTGTATCTCTCAATATGCAATTAATTAAGTCTATTGTCCTTGTTGCACTTATGGCTAGTTTCGGCTTCACCGCTACAGTCCCAGCAGTCATTAAACGCGCGGAGTTGGAGTATCCTGTTGTACGGGGCCCTCGTATGTATTCTACCTGTATTTTCTAGTAATATAAAGGACATAAACTAAACATTCTCCAGCCTTGTCTCCCATTAAAGAGAGCTACTATGAATAGGCGCTTCTCTCCATCTTCTCCAATTTTTGCTCTTTGTTGCTGGTGGTAGCCGCAAATTATTTAAAGTTGGATATTAGGTTTGAGGAGCCCTCTGTGCCAACCCCGGTGTGGCGACCTTGCTCTTATAGTCGCGACAACGGGACTACTGGGTGGCTACTACGAATAAAAGTATCCCCCTTCCACCAATCAGAGTCCACTCGACGCAATCGATTATCAAGTTTATCAAGGACACCCAGCTAATTGGGTATATAAGTTTACTTCTCTATACTTGTTAGATAGCTTAGATAACTAGTTGTTACTATACCAGCAATAAAATAATTAGATTGGAAGACGTAAATGCCTGTGGGTTTTGGAAATATTGAAAGCCGCTTATGATGGCGGGATTAATACTGCATTTTCCAAATCCTGAGATTCTGGGCTTACAACATTAATTTACTAATGCATATATTGTTGTACAAAGTGGGACACGGCCAATGTGTACTCCAATGGTCAATCCGAGCGCATCATCCGCAAAGTCCTTGAGATCTACGAGATACGCTGGCACAAGATCACCATCATGACCAGTGTTTTCGAGTGGTATGCGGCTCTGAAAACTACGACCTAGGTAGTATGGTTACCATGTATCATAATCTGGCCGATTTAAGCAAAGGCTATGTCAATAACTGGGGTAGCTCCCATTATACTTGTGCTTAATCATTCTCGTGGCTAATATATATTCTATAGGCTTGCCGCGCTTAGCAATCTTTCAGATTGTCGAGGCTTTATTAGATTGCCTGATTACGAACTGCATTCACGTCCTGAAGAGTCATCGATATGATGCAACAACGGCCCCAGCAGAGACGGTGGGGGCATTAAATGATCCCGTTCGAACTGGCGTTGTACGCTATGTTGGAGCGAGCTTAATGTGGAATTACCAATATGCAATCCTTCGGAATATCGCGGAGAAGAATTGTTGGGCAAAATTTATCTCCATGCAAAACCACTACAACTTGGTCTATCGCGAGGGGGGGAGGGTTGAGAAATGCATCAGTACTGTAACGTAACTGGAGTTAGCCTTATCCCAGTAAACACAAACAACCTATACCTCCCTTGATCAACATATATAAACATGGATTAATTAATGCGACCTTAACTATAGTGGGCTCTGTTAGTACACGGGAGGCTGGCACGTCCTCTTGATCAAAACGGACAAACACTGCGGTCTTCTCAAGCGTGGATGAGCCATTGTATGGAGGTGATGAGCGTAGCTCAGATGAAATTGTATCAAGAGTTTATGATATAGATAATAAACGAAATTGGCCAATGGGTTATGTTGTTTTGGCCTGGCTAAATAGAAGAGTGACGGCCCCTATTATTGGCCTCAGCTCTGTGTCGCAAATGAACGAACCACCAGACGCCATTGGCAAGGAGCTTTAACCAGAGGAAGAGAAATACCTGGAGGAATTATACATTCCTCAAGTTATTCAAGGACATACTTGAGCTGCTAATAGGACGGTTTAGTTTAGCTATTTTATTGTGAATAAACATATATACAATCATAATAACAGGTGTCTCGGGTATGTACTAAAGTCTTTAATAGTTTATCTTTTAGGAATACGCCCCTTACTAGTTCTTAGATGAGTAGTTCGTAATAGAGAGTTAAATTAATTGAGCTTTATTAAGCAGCATAGTGATATCTTCGGGCTTTATGGCCACCAAGCTCTGGCTAGATCCGCCTATCCGACCAACTTATAGGGGACATTTCCATCAGGATAGGGGGAATAATGTGCCTCAACGGGCAGCACAAGAAGTGGAGAGTAGTCTCCTTCCTTGATTAAAGTCTGATACACCAAGGTAAGAAAGTCTATACCATTAGTTAGTATCAAAGAGACTGCCCAGCGTCCAGAATTCCTAGGCGAATGATGGTAAATATAGTGATGTAGAGGTTTTAAGGACACTAGCATTTCTTCAACACAACAATCTTAATTGTTTCTCCGGGAGAGACCGAGCCCTGTGCACCGTTCTGCGGCTTGATAGCTTGTAAAGAGTTTAGAGAGTTGTGAGCGATAATAAAATCATGGGCTTAGCCTCTTGTTGCTAGCCTATCACGATCTAATCCGAGTGGTAAGTTAAGCCTTCTTTAATCTCACCATTTTTAATTAGTTTGCTGCAGGTTATATCAGGTATATTATTAGTTGATTAAGACAGGACTTGGACTTGAGACTCTGCCCTGACTTTTAAGACTCTCGGTGAATAGTTTATTTATAAAGATAGGCCTCCTTCACGTGAGATCGAAGAGTACATGTCTGAACAAGCTCAACTTTAGTGGGTGTTAAGCATGTTACGCGGTCTAGACTTTGGCAGCTTGGGCGAGCTAAAGTGCTAAATTAACATCAGCGAGTTTACTGGTTACTATGGTAGAGCGTAACCCGACGGCCCTTCCTTAAGAGCCATAGCGTCAATTCTCTACTCTTAAATGGCTCGTGGAGAACAGCAGCTGTGCTAAGGCCTTCAATAAAGTCCGACTAGTTGTTGTAGAGAATTTCGTATATATGGAGAAGTATTGGAGCAGAACTTATTAGAGTCTATAAGGAGGAATAAATGGCTTGTCCTTCCTCATGCCCTCCGTATCCTATTATGCCTTTGTTAAGAGAGCTGCCTTTATAAAGTCTTTGCCTAAGGATTGCCTAGACTGTGCCATTAGTAGTCTATAAATCCTCTGCCTTATTAGGGATTCTAAGCGGATGGCTATATCAATTAAAGCATCAACGCTAATTATAGTCGCATCAGAAAAGGTATCAATTCACCTATCTTGTCTACCCACACATTAGATCCCAATGCTAAATCCACTTGACACTACCTTTCAGTCATACTAGCTAATAGCCATTATAAAGCACAAGGCTATAGTAGACTGTTTCTAATCCATTCATAGTGGTAGTGATGTCAAACATCAAGGTTAAGCTGCTGCTGTTAAGCAATATAGCGAGAATATCTATTATCATGGGAATCTTTAATCTTTGGTATTTAACGACTTTTACAGCAGCAGAGTAATTGTGCTCTGCTATTAATCAATGGAATAGTCAAGGGCCCATTGTTATCGCAAATATCCCCCTGCCATTCTTCTGTGACCTTCTACAGAAGAACTTCTTTAGCACTTACACCAAGCAGACGACGGCATTGAGTTGATTGTCCATGGCGTTGATATATATTCAGATTGTTTCGCTGCCTTTGTCGAGTTCTATACTCTAGCCGATGGCTCAATCGCGGAACAATTAAACAGGAAAACTGTATCTTCAAAACCACCGCTTATTTGACGTGGTTGTATGCTACATTCATGGGAGCAGCCGAGCGTCGCGCTGGCATCGTGCCTCCAACCTGGGGAGAGCCTCGTGCGAACAGCATGTCCTCTGTTTGCGATGAAGCGCCTGCCTGCGATTCTGAGATGGTATTCAACGTCGGAAATGCCACTGTGTCTGATCGAAAGATATTTGCCATCGGCCCAATTTCCAAACTTGCCAATTGGCCTCCAGAGACGGCATCTCGCTGGACACTACAGATGACCAATTCTAGACGATAACGATGAAGATACCCTGGGACACAATGTTCAAGTACAAGTATATTCAGAAGACGGACGATGGGAAAGTGACCTGGGACAGTGATCCAAACTGCAGGGCGGCATCCTCGGATAAATGTGACAGCACAAGCAATCTTAACGATTCTGTAAAGATAGCGCCCAGTATATTGCCATAGTTTTCTGTTCTTCATAAGAACCTTTCGCTTCATAGTAGCAGGTCCATTAGTGGAATTAATATTAGTAGATTTCAAGTTGTTGTTTTCTCTATGTCCTGAAGACTGTGAACTTCGTCACAAAGTCAGCTTCTTGGGGGTCGCTTTAACAGTGATCACAGCACCTAAATTTGGGTTGCAATGCAGGTGCTCGTTACTTTAGGAAGGCATGGGATGCCCCACTTAAATACCGGAGGTGCCTTGTCGTGCAGCCCGTTGGTTGGTTTCTACTTATCTATATATGCATAAGTATGTATTGAGTACTTAAGATGCATAAAGATCTCTTGGTTCCCCCCAAATCCATCATAAGTCCGCCGTCATCTCCATTAGCAGATCCTCTATTCCGTCATTTACTGACGAAGGCGACTCTCCCGACACACAATGCATCGGCGTCACCCACTCGAGTACAGGCATCTGTCTACAAGAACCCCTAGGAGCTACCTGTTCTACATCATCGCCAATGTTGGACCACATGGCGCGCAACAGCCTCTCGCCGTTGCACTGCGTCAAGGCGACGATGTGAAGGTTGGCCCCGAACACCGCATCAAACGCCTCCTTGGTGACACCTCGCGCCTCGTTCATGTGCTATCAGAGCCCACCAACCGCGTCGCCATCGAGGCTGAGCGGGCGCTTGCGGCGGCTTGGTACAGGAGCAACGACCATGCCGGCCTTCCTCTGCAGCGCCCAGAAGTTCCCGACGCTGTCCAGCCCCCATTCTGGATCAAATATGATTCATCATTTACTAACCCCCGAGCGGAGCTGCCATGGAGTCAGGATATCCGTGAGTTCCCCTTCATTTCGACATGTCTGATGTTGGGCTTGACGAGCGATCCCGTCTACTGTACTCGTCCACATGATGTCCAGGCATAGCCTCTTGCGACAGCATTCCGCGATGACCGATGCGAATATGGCATGGTCGTACTTGACATCTCAGACATGGACGATATAGGCTATGGCATCGTTGCTTTTCCATTTTACTACATGGCTGAGGTCCAGCCTGATGTGTATGGTAACTATGATCCGATCGAGGATGAGCCACCTGCTCGAGAGCCTGACGTAGTTCTCGCCGAAAATCGGCCCCGTCTACCACTCAGCGCCGGCCAATATACTGCGCAGCGTCAGTACTGGGGCTACAAGTGGGAACTGGCAGGCCTGGAGAAGTTCCGTGTTGTCGATGTCAGTGCATTGGATTGTGTGTTTCACCCCTTCCTGTTTGACTATCCGCAATACTGATCCCAAGGCAAGACATCTGGCCATCATCACATCAGAGCGCACACGATAATTCAACGGGTAGATCCATCAGCACTCCGACCTCACCATACGAAGACCAGAGGGATTTTTATGCATATCAAGAAGCTATCGTCAGCCTTATAAACCAGACGCAACATACTAATAATCCTAAGTCAGTAGCCTTGCACAAGTCCTCTGGATTGGCAGATATTCAGAGCCAGATTCTTAGGCAACTAGAGGAGGCTCCAGGAAATCTCGGTTCATCCACGGTCTTGGGTCAGCTGCTCAGCCTGGCATATAATGGACAATCCATCCTTAATTAGGTTGCGTTCCAGAACATCACCTATGAAGCTATTGCTACGGCGATCGAGTCTGGTGAGCTGAAAGAAGCATCTGCGCTCAGCCTTTGCATTGACAACATCAGCGGCGATCCCAAAGTTCTATTTGCTGCTCTATCTAGGTCGGAAAAACTAGTACAGCTGTGTTTCTTGCAACGACCAACAAGAGAATCTGATAATGCTAGTGTACACCTATTTGAGCAAATGTGCGCATCATCTCTCGGAGAATCTAACTCATTGTTACTAGTAGTAAGTGAGAAGGGCCGCGAACATAGCACCCCGAACATACAGGCAAATTTTCTTCAGAACAGGAAGATTTTCTTGACGTGCGCCTTCTCGGCACCATTGCGAGAATTGGCATGGCTTCCGAATTCCGAGAAGATGGAGGCCAACATTCCAGTTCACGCTTTCCCTGTCACGCACATGTTTGTACGTCGCCAGCTGGCTGTCTTGGACAATACGAAATTCCAACCGCACTACCATTTCGTGGGGGATGCGCTTCTCGATCCGGAGCGCTTCGCTATTGGCTTCTTATCATACATCCGTTCTATACAGACTGATAAATATCTTCTGAGCTTTGCTCTGGGACCGCCAATGCTAGACGCTTATGCATCGAAACCAACTCGTCTTGCCGTGAGCCCCATCCCTGCGGAATCCTTCATCATGGCGCAAAAAGGCGGCGATAGAGCAGCACTAAGCGATGGCGAGGGCGCCGATCAGGCAAATCGTGGACCTCATGTGCGAGCCATTGAGCCTGGCAGCTGGATGGTGCTCGTTACTATTGAACTGTACCTGAATCCTGAGGCAGTCCGGCGTGAAGAGGAGTATCCGTGGGGGTATCCTACTGAGGCGATATTTTCACGGTATGCGTTTATCAGGGCTCGGCGTCGCATACCAGAGGGTCATTTGCGAGGCAATGGGGAGATGTCCACAGCGCTACTCAATGCGCTTGTTGGGCCTGCATCTCTCGATGTGGTAGGCGGGTTGCACGAGTTCCTACGCGAAACAACGCCACACATAGACGCCACCCTCGTTGAAAGGTTACTGGATGCGACGGAGAACGACTTGGGTATGAGGGACCAGCCTTCCCTGGCCCCAGGCATGAACCAGTTGTCTGTATTTAACGACAATGATGCACGCGAAGTGTTCAGGGGCTTCCTCACCGACTCGATGGTTCACATACACTAACCTACTAAACTCAGTGATGGACTGATTCTTAAGCTTGTGTATTTGAAAGAAGATTTGCACTATTTACTCGTGAAAGGAAGGGGTACATCCCCTGGCGATGTATTTTCTCGATAGCCTCATGTGGTCGGGATGTAGGAGATGATTTAGTATGACGAGACACTGAGAATGCCTGTTACAGCAGCCTCAGCCAGCTCGCCCTTTATCCATGGTGCCCCGAGAATACAAAGAGAGCTTAAGTAAGCCCGACGCATGCATACGTATTTGCCCAGAGCCCAGTGCAGTCAGACTTCACAGCCGGATTCCATTTGATGAAATTTGCCGTGGTGATGCTGTATTTCTTGGCAATAGAGTCGCACGAATCCCCAGTTCCGACGAGATGGAACTTCTTGCAATTAGTCACCATGCCGGTTTGCGTGGGCGCTGGTTTTGTGACGCCGTTGCCCTTAGTCGTTGTCATAGGCTTAGACGTAGTAGTCGGGGTGCCGATACGGCCGACGCAGGCATATGCATTGGCCCAGAGTCCCGAACAATCGGTCCCGACCGAGGGATTCCACTCTTGTAACTGCGCTGGTGTAATGCCATTCTTGGACGCAATTGTATCGCAGATATCGCCTGACTTGACAAGGTAGAACTTATTGCAGTTACTCACTATGTTGGGCTGTGTGGGAGCAGGTGTTGTGATGCCAATTCCGGTGGTGGTTGACGAAGGTTTAGTTGTAGTTACTGAAGAACCACCGATAATACCAATACAAACATAAGCATTAGCCCATAGACCGGTCAGGTACAGCCAACAGACGGATTCCACTTGAGGAATTGAGCCTCCGCAATGCTATTCATGGAGGCAATAATGGCGCACGAATCGCCAGTCTTCACTAAACAAAACTTGTATTGATCTCCATGTCGGGCTGCGTGGGCATGGGGGTTGATATTCCATTTCAGTGCTGATGGGCTTGGATGTGTCTGTAGTAACACTCAAATCGTTTCCTAGTGCGGAGCCCTCAATGCAGTATGATTTGCCTGTGATATAGTTGCTACAATCCGAGGCAATGGGCGGGTTCTTGTCGCATAGCAGTCAGTATTGGATTTTCGGCCTGAACGGCACAAACTTACTCATCTCGAAAAGTCGGCGAGAGTAATCCCCTATTAGCCTAGCATCTCTTACATACTATGGAGCCACCACCACCATGAGCAGTTTGGGTCAGTGTTGGGGTCGTAAGGCATATTGGGGTGACATCCATGACATGAATCTCGCCTGCCGTTGTAGTCTTAGACGCTAGCCAGGAAAAGAGTAGAATTGGTCATGATAGCGAGGCGTAATGTATCCAATGTAGTAGCAATGGAGTTTTTTTGGTAATCGAGGTGAAGTGTACTTACACAACACGGTCATGAGAAACCAAGACGTCTTATAGATAATGGGCCGGGTTGTGAATAATACATTGGTAATAACTAACGACACGATAGATAACATCACCGCTTCTGGAGCTATTCCTATTAGCTTCAGTTCCGATGGTCCGAAACCATCAAACATGCGATTGGAGTTCTGTATGCTCATCGAGTCTGCCATTAGGGAGGGAGTATCTAAAACTCGTGGGGTAAACAAGCGCTAATCAACGCCCCTCAACCAGGTCTAGACTGGGCAGCTATCTTTTTCTCCTTGTGTAGATAAAACGTAGCATATATAGGGCTTCATTATGTGGCTCCTACTGTCGTATTGCAGACTTTTGATATACTAGTATCATAGTAACTAATTAGGCAATCGGTGGGTATATACTAATACTAATTAAAAGTGGTTAATTCTACCACTAATCTACATAAACCACATTAATCTCGGTATAGCCGGATCCATGAAGTGCCTGAAAACCAATATTATATAACAAAAGCAACAGCGGGCCGTATTATTATGCTGTAATCAAGAATAATGCCTAACTCTTATTTATGTGGAACCATTTTAGTGAAACCCAGCTGTAGGATACCCTTGTTGTTATTTGCCGAGATGGCTTCCGGAAAGTATTGTAAAATAACGAGACTTTGTTCTGCTGTAATAGCTTTCCAACAATTTTGTAAAAGTTGAAGTCTTTAGAACCACTTGGTGCGTTCGGTCTTTAGACCACATTTGCTCTTGAGAAAAGAAACTCTTTTAGAATTATATGCCACCGACCAACCGAATGCAGTATATTATTAATAGCAAACTTTCCTCTATTGGCTTTTTCATATTTAATTAAGAGCCACAATTTAAAGAGTGATCTTTTTTCTTCTTTGAAGCGGTTAGTACCCCAACCTCTTATTATCCCTTTGACTAAAGTTGGACGCGATGCTATTCGGTAGATTCGGAGTTGACAACCGCCGAGGTATATCACATTATACAGTAGCAACCCCAGCTGAATTTGTAAGCCGCAGAGGTACAATTTGACATACCCTAGCTATGAAGATCAGAATATTCTGAAAACGAGTCCAGCAATTTTAAAAACTAAGCCTAGAGAGGCATTAGTAGGAGCGTTATATCGGTTGGCGCCTGTCTATTTCTCACCCATAAAGATTAGACAGGTAGCGGAGGAGAACTAGACCTCCGAGCTAATCAAGAGATGATGATTAAACCTAAAAGTGATTTTGTTTATAAATATCAGGCAATATCTTGCCCTCAGATGATATCTATTACCTCGTAACTGAGAATAAAGTGGAAGAAACTGTTTTCTATTGTTCCACCTACGCAGCATCAAAATGGCCGAATTACAAAATAGCCATTTTACACCTTATTCTATCCCCCTAGAGTCCAAGAACATTTTCTACAAAGGAATCCTCGAAAACCCCCTCATATCTAAATGGCTGTCATCAGAATTTACAGAATATGCACAGCTTATAAGTTTTCAAGGCACTGCGAAACCAAGCATTCCAATAAATTGGCGGCTCGCAGAATCTATTGCAGCTCTTAAGGCATTGGAAGCCACTGCAGTCAATGTTCTTTTAAAGCGCAAATACAATGTTTCCCCACAGAATGTCATTATCAACACTGACCACGCGCAACTCTTTTTCATGAGCGCCTTCATCTGGACTATCCATTACAATGGTGTCGATCTTACCCCATTCACTGCAACTTCGGATCCAGAGTATCTCAAAGCATTTCCTAATAAGTGGGACTTACATCGTTTCAATGTTGGACTCCATCGTCGGCTGATAACGAACATCTATAAGACGAAGGACGGCCGTTATTATCACACTCATGGAAGCATCAATCCAGACCCCTCACTCGATAGTTTGGGTCTTCCACATGATCATGAAGTGAAGGACTATGATGAAGCTCTGAAGCCATTTATGAAGAAGATCAGCCTCATTGACAGCGCGACTCTAGACAATTTAGAGAATGATGAATATAAGCAATCAGGCACAGTGTGTCTATCTACGGATGAGTACAAAAATTCTGAGCAGGGAAGAGCAAACGCACACGTTGGACTTTTCGAAATGGAGAATTTTTTCTTAGATAATCAACCACCATGCTGGTGGCCGGATACTCCACAGACAAGTCCTCAAAGACCACTGGCTGGACTAAAAGTGTTGGACCTTGGTCGAGCTATTGCTGTACCTACAGCAACAAGAGGTCTTGCTGAGCTAGGAGCATCAGTGTTGCGAGTAACCGCAGCACACATCACTGATATGGTTGTTACTCTGTCAGAATTCGGATGGGGAAAATGGAATTCTCACCTTGATTTCCGCAAAGAGGGGGATCGCCAAAGAATGCGCGAGCTTGTATGGGAAGCCGACGTCGTGGTGCAAGGTTACCGACCTGGTGTACTGGATAAGTACGGATTTTCTCCCGAAGATCTCTTGGATATTTGTAAAGAGAGGGAAAGAGGTCTGATCGTTGTAAGAGAAAATTGCTATGGGTGGTACGGGCCATGGAGCTATAGAACTGGATGGCAGCAAATCAGCGATGCGGTAGGTAACTAACGGATTACTCGTTTTATGTGACATTCCACTAATGGCAGGTAGAGCACTGGTATCAGCCTGCAGTTCGGCCGTGCAATGGGCAATGATGAGCCAGTTTCTCCATTTTTTCCAAATAGTGATATAGGCACGGGTGTGTCGGGCACTATTGGCATTCTTGTGGCTCTCCTTAAGCGCGGAGAGAGTGGTGGGTCATATAGAGTTGATGTAAGGTTCTATTCTTGCATATTAGTTGTGCAATAGCTAACTGTATCAGATTGCTCTCAACTACTATTCTCAATGGCTTGTAAACTCTGTCGGTACGTACAGCCATGATGTCTGGGACGATGTCTGGACTCGAAACGGTAAGCAAACCTTCAGATATTACCACGATCAATTTTATACGCTTGAAAAGTATCGAAATACTCTGCAAAACGCGTCACCGCATTTGTGGAATCCGGACTTCTTCGAAAATAGATATGCTTACGGATATGGAAAGCCCATTAAGACTGTGAAGCCAATTGCACAATACCATGGTGGAGAGAATACCGTAAGGCCGGGGTATAATGTGCCATGCCGGACAAATGGAGTTGATGCACCAAAGTGGCCAGACGATCTAATGGTAGAAGTCGTTATATAGCTTACCTAATACTGAAGCGTATTTTGTCAAGCAATGTTGAGTTGTGCATAGCTAAGTATTTTACTTTCATGAGACTGAGGCGCACTTTTCTTTCGCATCTGCCGCAGCAGCGCCGCCACTGCCATCTCCTCCTGATCTCCCAGATGTCACTTCTCGCTAGTGTATTCACTGCAAACAAATTACGCCAATTGACTGGCTTATTTATTTGAAGAAGCCAAACACTTCCCATTGACCAGAAATGACGTGCAGTTTCAGATTCGTCCAATTGGCTGTTAAATGTTTATCTAAAGTGCTTACCCTGTAGGCACTTAGTTACTCCCATCAGTGTATTGGTTCGTGACACGAGCGCTAACTAATGTACTATATAAATTTAATTACTATTTACTCACCGCTGTTGACTATCAATAACAGGGTGCGGATAACGGCGACTTATGATCCTGTCGTTATGAGCCTTTGGTATTAGATGCAAGCCTTGTAGTTATTTAAGCATTGCTACAATAAGTAAATAAGTAAATGTCAAACATCAATGTCTTCCAGGCTCTTGCGTACGAGCCCTTACAAGCCTTCCAAAATTTCGATCGCTTCTCGTTTTAACGGCCCTCCCTTGCTCTCTTAGATGTTAGACTTCTTTGATGTTAGACTTGAATTGCTCAACCGCTTCCGAACCAAAAATAACCGCATCGTTGTCTCGTAAAGCTGAATGATACACAATCCGGTGCATTGCGGCTTCTTGTGCAGATAACTGCGGAGAAGCACTGTCGCAAGCTGATTTAAGGGTCTTGATTGCCTTATGCATAGCAGACTTGTCGAATAGCATCCGGTAACCTTCCATCGTGCTCTTGCATTCCCACCGCGTGCGACGAAGATCGATGGATCCTGGAGCATCTGCTGCCAGGTTCACTTTACTAGTAAGAAAATAGCCAGCTAAGGGACTAGAAAAAAGTAAATTTATAGTTAGCAGCGTAACTGCTATATTTGGGAGGGGTTAAAAGAGGCAAGCCTCATCTAAATGCATAGAAAGCGCAATTGTGTTGGCGAAGGAGCGGTATAAACTCTTCTTTAGAGCCATGGTTCAGAACATTGTACACACCTTGATACACAGCAGGTTTAATGTAACCTTTAGCATCACATATTGAAACGCATTTGATCATGTCTAACACCGCAGTTGCATAGATCAAGCTGGCGCCATGCGGTAAGTATGTGTACCAACTGAAGCAGACACAAATAACCGGTCATCTCTTCATAGAATATGAAGCAAGATGTAAACTCACTGCTCAAAATTCCCCGCCTCATATTGATGGTGAAAAGCAGTCGCAGTCTCTCCAAGTGACGTCTGCGGGTCTGGTCTATGGGTATATAGCGTTCTGGCTTTATTGACGCCGAGAAGTTCAAGGCTGCGAGCTACACTCTCGCCTATCTAACAAGGCCCCTGGCCTAAGGTACCTCACAGTATCTCTAATCTCTATATTATTACTCTATTTCCTTCAAATAAAAAAATATTTTGCTCATTATCTTAAGTGAGCATTACTCTCCAGAGTTTATAGCTGCTCTTATTACAAGGAGTCTTACAGAAAAGCTACGCAATTAAGAAATATATTTATCCCACCTGCTAGGAAGTAATAGCTATAAGGCCTTTTAAACACTATTAGGGAATCCAGCCGATACAGCCTACCCCCTTGCTCTTCCTTTATCTAGATATAATATAGCGAATAGAGGGGTCTGGGTCTGCGGCTCCTACTGTCCCATTACCTAGATATAGCCTTGTGTGACTAGCTTACTTATTAGACGTTGCTAAAAAAGTAAACAAACAAGCAAGCAATGCTAAGTAAACAGCTGCAACTCTTACCTTCTCTACTATACATATACACGCTTAAGAAGCAAGAAAAACCCCGCCTTTGAATAGATTGCTAAAGAAAACATATCCCATAACTACATTAATATTTCTCCAAACAAACTGTTGCCGGATCCAGCTAAAACTATAGCCTTTGCGACTATTAGCCATCCTGTATCAAAAGCAATAAACACAATAAGTCAAGCTCTAGAACGCTAGAAATTATATATTAACCAACCTATAGCTTAATATCTTGCAGCAACTACTTTACCCTTCTTCTGCTTTTTTAGTTTAATAAGTAATATAGAAGCAACATTCTTAGTATATTGCTTGAATTTAAAGCCTCTTGGGTATGCCGATTTGTTAAAGTAATAAACATGCTTCAGGAAACTCTCTCTAGAGTCCTATGTTGTGTATTTTTAATCAAAATTATCATTCTTATCCATTTGTAAGAATAAATACCAGTAGAATTATTGTTTAGCAAATGAAAGCCGAGAATCACTTTACATGCCCATGTATTTTGCGGGACAAGCATCGACTCGCTTCCAAAGGCTTATAAATGACTTATTGTTCTTAGAATATGCTGGTCACTTGTAGCATTGAAGTTCAACAAACCTCCGACAACCTAATATAACTCGTTATTTCTCCTAGGGATGCCCAACCCACGCTAATGTACATAAGCTTAAATACATTAGTCAATAATATTGAACATTTCCTCGGAGCTCCGACGACAAGGGCGTCAATTAGGAGATTAACGGGCGGTAGACGGCATCAGAAATAGTCCGAAACCGCCAATCGCTCAATAACACCTGGTAATACAAGGAGTAAGCATTAACGGCGTCAAGCCGAGGATCATCGGCCCGGGACTAGGAGAATTGAGAGGCCGAGCCTAACAAGCAAAGCCATTATCAAACTCGACTTTTATATCCGAATAAAGCTACAACAAGGATCTTTTGTCTTAGCATCCTAGCGATGTAGCAAGACGATCCACCATTTAACTCTTTTGTCTTAGCATCCTAGTGATATGCAAGACAATCCACTATTTAACTTGCGATTGGACGACGAAAACACATCCAAGATAGAAACAGGTACCGGCCGCACAAGTTTTTACACTTTAAATCATAGGTAATATTATATTTCCATTACATTTTTAAAACTCTTTAATTCTTGGTGCTTATTCTTGGCTATGTATTGGTACTCTGCTTAAGCTGCAGCTCCGCTGGGTTGAAGCAAGGCCAGCGATGTAAGTCAGAACTGTATTAGCTGAATCCTGGAGCGCCTTACGCAGCAACCCAGTTTGAATGAAACAGGTGACTCTAATTCCGATACACCTTATGCACTACAGCCTGATTTCAAAATAGGCAACTTCAGGGCCTTCCTAATATCCGCTCCTGTTAAGGCATTCAACACGGAATAGGATTTACACCAGCGGTTAAATTGGAAAGGTAACAGATCCTTGCATTAACAAAAGTCTATGAATAGCGTTATATTATAGTAATCATTGTGGTCTGTTCTATACATGATACATATAATAGAGTTGTTAGCGCGCTTATTGACTGCTGAGAACATGACAACTTACTAAGTATATATTATTATTACCATCTGATATACTACACCTTACATACACTCGCGAAACTTCCATCTCAATACTACTTTTTGTTGCGTATTCACTCAGAAACAGGATATAGGGAATATAAGCTTATTCTCTGGTTTTTTTTATGTTAGCACTAAAACGGAAAATGTTGATTTAACACATCCTGCGCCTCCTGTCGAATGTAACCCTGATTAACTATATGACTAATGGGTGATATAAATTTATGATCATGCGAATACCCATTGCCACGACATTCGAATACTTATTGACACAATTCCAATCTTTGCAGCAATCATGGCACCTACAAGGACACAATGTCGTTGGTCTAGTGAAGAAGATGAAGTACTGATGAGACTCGTTCACATCCAGGGTAAAATCTACGAGTATTTGATATTATCTCTAATCGTGCTGAGCTAACAACAAGTCTCCTTTATGATAGAACGAAACCTTGAATACTCAGATAGACCACGGGATTGGAGCACTATAGCTGAGAAGATTCCTGGCCGATCGAATAAAGCTTGTCGAAAACGATGGCTGAAACTATGCGGTACTACCAAGGGCGAGTGGCATGCCGACGAAGATGAGAAACTCCGTGGTGCTGTTAAGCAATACGGTTATCGGTGGGTAGTATCCTTTGTCGCCATCTTTACATCCAAATATATTAACAACGGTATTGTGTAGATGGGTCCAAGTTGCCAAGGAGATCATAACCCGCTCTGCTGATCGTAGGTTAATATTCCTAGTGTAACAGATATAGTATCAAATAGCATATCAATTAACTTTTGCATCAGAATGTGCTTCAAGGTGGCAGAATTATTTAGATCCGAATATTAAACGCCATAAGTGGACCCAAGAGGAGGATTCTCATTTGCTGAAGGCATATGGATTATATGGGAGTAACTGGAAGGCTATTCAAGTTTTTGCGCTGCCAAATCGTGCCTTGCAAGACCTGCGTAACCGGTATGTGTCCCTATATATCTGTATTTCAACTAGCCTCACACATACATCAGTCATAGGAGCATATCGAAATCTTACATTATTAGTGAACCATCGTGTCTTGTCCCCTCCAGTGCAAGTGCACACTGCTCACATTGCTGGCCTTGTTTGTCTTCTTCTGAGCCAAATTGCCATTACCACCCAACAAACTGCGCAATCTCTGAACAACAAACTATTGGCACTGGATATCTCACAATCGGAACATCTCCATACGCAGAACATGAATTATCTGCCTTTAGCGAACCCCTTAAGGCATCTGTGAATGAAATGGAGACAAGTAACGCGATCGAAAACATTGTTCCCTCTTTGGCCTCGCGAGATATGATATTGGACCTTTCTTTAAAGTTGGAAAATCATTTCCTATTGTTAAATAACCAATATTCAGACCAGGGAGAAACATATCATAATGAAAATGGACGCATCGAGAATGGTATGAACGCCAGTGCCTTTGCGTTTGGAGGATCTCATATGCATGCATTAGACATGCTTGATTATACTTTAAAAGTTAACTGGGGATATCCTAACGCATTGTGTAATGATAAATAAAAAAATGATTGAGTTGGTTTATATTTACCTATCCAGCTGTAAATCCTGGTAGTGTCCATAAACGTAGATACAACGCCTTGTAATTATTAGATTCAATGTTAAGATAACACAGTTTGGTTGAAAAACAGAGAAAAATCTCTAGACCAAACTTTCTGGTCCTTCAAAGTAAACTGCCGCTAGATTTAAGCTTCTAACTGCGAATGTCTATCCAGTGGCAACGTAGTCCATCCACACTATAACATTAAACCCGCAGCCATTCCTACGGGCAGCGTTTGGCGTTCGTGCTGCCTCTGTGGTGCGCACTGAAACGACCAGCACTTCATTTCGACGGCTATTGAACCCTGAAATGTAGAAGCTCAATAAGATTTGCTTTCCTCTCGTTTAGTGACCAAGAGGCTGCACTGCGGGCTCTGATACCTCTATATTAACCTTCTCCTCTGTTGGATTTACTTATTCCAGAGAGTCATTCCATATTCGAAAGCATATGGGTAATTATATAAGCAAGCAGAAAAGCAGTTATCATAATAATACACTGCGTACTAAGTTTGCATACTGCGTTGCCTCAATCTTACACCTGTAAGCATAAAGCTACTAGGTTATGGGGTAGCACCAATTAAATAGAATTATATGCTCTGTCATCTTACCTTGTGGAAACTTGACTTGGGTCTTTATGTCTTGTGAAGCTTTGCTTTGACTCGGGTCTTTTTATCTTGTGGAGTATTTAACTTGGGTCCTTTACTGTGTGGAGGATTTGACTCGGGTCTTGTTTACAATTGGCTTTAGGTTTATAATTGCAATTGCAACCGTATTATCTAAGCCAAAATTCCTGGATTGAACATCATACCATACCATTCATGTATTCACTAAACCTCAAGTACCTTTCAATATAATCAATCATTGGTTCTTAGTATACCTTCTTGAGATTTCATTGTTTTCCCCCTGGAGACATTAGTTCGCAGCTCGAATTTACCATGATCTACATTTCTACTCCTGGAGTATTGCTAGAAATTGCCTAGCAACTATTTCAATTTTTCTGCTATTGGATTTCTTCAATTAGGTACTTCAAAATATAGTGTCAGCCGACTAATCAACACTGCCGACTAATTAAATATTTCCACTAGATTTACACAGTAAATGATATTGCTGCTGATACTGTTATGGGAAACGGTTCCCTCGGACAGAAGACTAGACCTAGTTTTCAGGTATTCTATGGCCTGTGAGTTGAGTTTTTCAGTGTTGCTCGATGAGTATAAATACCCTCGTCAATCCCTCGTTCAACATTACCCTCACAGCAAATAAATTCTACAGAAAAACAACAAAGACAGACAAGCACATCGCCTTTTAATACCAACAACCACTAGACCTCTATCAAAATGCACAGATCAACCATTGTCTCTTCCATCGGCCTCCTTTTCGGTTTCTTGGCTCAAAGTGCTATGGCAACTGTCAACGCCGGTTCTGACTCTGCTGGCACACCCAGTAACCCTCCCCCTCGTTTTTCTTTATTTTCTATTTCTCTTACCTTTCCTCCCCTTGTTTTATTATCCAGTTTATTAACTCTTTATAGTCGCCTGGATTGGCGGGCAGTCGGAGTGTACACATACTGTTATTGGCAGTCCAACCGGTTGCGATTCTCGCTTTACTCTTAACAACGGCCACACTTATTTCCTCAAAGGATGTGGCGGAAACGGACTGACTTTGTTCAATGGAGATGGCTCTTTCAACAGCAATTGCCGATTTGTAGGAGACCAGCCACTTGCTTGTGGCATCACTCAGCACTGGACTTGCTTTTAGAGAATAACCCTAAACTTCTAGATAGAAGGCTCAGAAAGGAGACATAATGTAGCTTTAGAGTTACGCTGTTATTTATTTCGTTGGTGTAAGCCCGGCTAATTGTTTTTCTCTTTAGGTGAAAACTTCTGGCTGGTATACTTTTATGGCAGTGTTTTGAATAAAGAAATTTATATTTATCTAGGAATAATAAGCTATAATCGCCCTGTGGGTATTCTAAAGTTTATATATAAGTGCTTTATAAAACTCGAATGTAAATATTAATTCTTTATTAACAAGTTTCCCTTTTATCTTTATAAGTACCTTACATTTCAAGTACTTCATTTAGTAAAGTAAATAACCTTGTGTAGTAAACCAAGTTATTACAACCAATATATAAAATATACTTAATGCCTTGCAGGTAAGCCACTATATTATAGTATTTTTACATCAACAAACTTATTAAACATTAAATAAATAAATTCTTATAACAATTACGATTACAACCTAGACAATACCCGGATTAGAGGGAAATGTGTCAATTCATTTAACAGAGTCCCCCGTATTGTATAAGCCCTTATCCGCACCATTTACCTGCTGAGAATTGTGATATGTCAAATTTGGATTGAATTCCAAGTCCATCAGCATCCAACTTCCGTCGTCGCACACATTCTCAGGAAGCCATCGGAACGGCGTCTCTACTCCGCTGCCGCATAATTTGGGATCTAAAGCATTATGACCGCGACCGAGGAAGGGTCCATTGCCGAGCGAAGCCTCATCCTGGTAAGCCAGGGCTGCTGTGTCTTGCTCCGAGTTTCCGGGGCAGAGCAGGGCTGGCGCATGACCGAAATCAATCTGCTGGTTTTGATCGCGTGATTCATGCTGAACAATGAGCTGTGCCGGAAGAGATGACAGCGAAGCCCCTTCTCCGCTTCCTTTGATAGCGGCTGGACCAGGCAGTCCTTTGTTCTCGGTGGCCGTCGCCGGAGACCCCATTGTGTTGCTGAGAGCCTGGCCCTGTTCTGTTGTCTGTGGCGCTCCATTTTTTGGTATCCGGCCCCGTAGCAACTGGCTTATAATCAAGGCGCATCGGCTGGCGGAAGGCGTGCTCCCCGCTTGGCGAAGGATTTCCATGCCGAAATCTAGGCGTGCCCCTGACTCATGCGCCAGCGTCGTGTTACCGTCATTAAGCCACCCAGCGTCCTGACATTCTTTTAAGTCGCGGACATTGATAGTGCAGGCCACAAACATGGTATATGTCTGAAGCCAGGTGATGCAGCGAAATCCAAAGCGTCGGACATGCAGCGTAAACAGCATATCAGTTGCCCGCGCTGCTTCGGTACATCGCGCCTTCGCCGCAGCGGATAGAGCTCGATAGGGGCGGCAAAGCAGGATTACAGTGGTGTGGTAGAGCAGGTTTAGTAGTAGGATGTGCAAGGGCGGGCAGAGTACGGCTCTCGTATCCTGCTGCACTAATAACTCACGAGGCAGTCGGGAGGACCAGTTTTCTAGCTTCTCGAGGGTCTTTGTCAGATACACCAGCATATCGTCTCGCTCCGCGCTGTGTGGGCGCGAGTAAAGCGTGTCGAGGACATCCTGGATTATCGTGCAAAGCTCACAGTAAGCAGCAAATCTCGTACTGCTGAGGGCACGATATCGAACAACACCCTCAGATAAGGATCCTTGGACCAGAACTGGCTGCCAGATTTCGTCGTCGGCATCTTGTCCGTCCAGGAGAGTGTCGGCAGTGGGCAGCTCGATGGCTTCTAATATAGTCGGGGCTCGCCCCAGGCACAAACTCATAGTCTTGTCCCACGTGTAGCAACTCCAGAACATCTGCTGCCGCAGCGCGAGATCTTCGTCCGAGAACTGCGACGACAGCGGGCCGAGCTTCTTAGGATCCACATGCAAGCCTAAGTCTCTGGCCATACGAAAGGCCATACCACTGTACAGCCAGCCTTGTGATGTCCTCCCGCACGCGCATTCTCGCGCTGAGAAGATTAGTAGGCCCTGGAGCGTGGCGATGGAACTTCCTCGATCGATCTCCTTAACGAGGAGCACGAGAGCACGCTTTGCAAAGCGTTCACCGACGTCTTTGGCGTCCGGCCGTGGCGAATACCGAGCAGCTTGCGACAGTACAGCGCTTAGAAGAAAAGGCGACACGTACGGGCCAAGAGCATGCAGGTCCCCTGCCAACTCGAGTCAGCGGGCACGACGTGACGTTCGAGCGGGTGTTAAACTTACGAAGAAAAACCTTCTTGACTAGAACGCAATGCAGATGGTGAGGCCAGCACCAATAGGTAGCTAGCAGCTCATGCAACAGTACAGGAGAAATCTCGGCTAAGAAAGCAGCCATTTCGTTCTGCTCTTCTGGTCTAGTATTTGACCCGTAGGCAAGACTGCTATCATCCCCTGCTTCGTCCCGGGGGCTTTTTTGTGGATCGATATGGTATAGGCTGGTGCGGCCATAGAAGTAAACTTGCCCATCGATTCCGATAGAGGTTTCTTCTTGGAGACCATTGGCTTCGATGTCGGCACGGTGCCCAGAAGAGTCAAAGTCGGCTGGACTGGGTGCCCGTGCCCGCCCCCCTTTCGGCTTTTCAACAACTACTGGATTGGACAGCAGTGAGGATCTCTCACTTTCATTAGCGGTGCGTAGTTGCTGAAACCGATCTTCATAAGCTTTCAATTGCCGCTGAAGCGCGACAGCAAATGCAACCGATGGTCTCCTATTGCATCACTTATCAGCGTTGTGACCACACTCTGTGCCAGATATACTAACTTGTCATAGCTGCATGTTTCATGAGCAGTAACGCATTTTTGGCACACAGGGAACGATCCATCGCACTTGGCCTTGCGCCTCCTGCAGTTGGCGCAGGCGAAGCCGTACCTTCTCCCCTGGCTTCGCTGTGGGCTAGACTGTGGCCGCGCCGCAGGCGACTGTGCGAGTGACGAATCTCTGCGGGCCTCCGTCATCGGCACCAAAAGATAATCAAGGTTGGTGATATCGTTATGCCGTAGAAAACTTCAAGGGTGAGCCATCCGGGCCACCTTCCTACCGCGGGGGATGGCTGTCGAGGAGTTGGATGCCCTACCTGAGAGTAACCATACAAACCAAGGTCGCCCTACAGAGCTACCCTCTTATGTCCGACAGTCGGAGAGATGCCGGCTTTGGCGGAAAGATGCCAGACAGGTGGGGACGCTACTGTATTTAAAAGTTGTCTAAAGTCGGCGAAGGGCTGGGCCGAAGCTAGACCAATGACATCCCAAGGCTAATGACTTTCTTTCTGAGACGTACCCACACGCCTCAGATAAGTGGCAAACTACGTTTTGCTGCACCGCGGCCGATATTGAGAGATACAATTACCCAAGTTCCACATAAAAACTTATGCTCTTACGGTTATTGCAGGCTCTCTTGACACGAGTATCACACATCCATAATTCGCAAGCGAAGGATGCCGGTATATCACATTGGTGAGCATCCACGGATTATGATAATGGTAACACGAATTTGTTGACTTTGTTAGTCCTGTTCAAGCTTAAGCCTAATATCAGCAAGGCTCAGCTCGCAGAGTGGTCCGAGCTAGGTGCCGCCATGGTGGGAAAAATACCTGGTATTGATTTCCTCAGGCTGTATTGCTTTGAAAAAAAAATCTAATAACCAACAAAGGCTTGTTGAAATGGGATGCCAATCCTCCTTTACCAGTTACCGCCCATCGAGCCCAGGGATATGATATGGGCCTCATCGCAGTTCTGGAAAAGCCGGAGGATGTTGTGACTTACGGCAAGCATCCGGCGCATCAACGGTATGTTCCACAGTTTCCCACTCTAAGTCTACCGACAAGCTGAATTTGGTTAGCGTTCACGAGATGCGCGAAGCATTTTGCAGTCAGACGTTGGCCTATGACTTTGAGTTTTAAGCGGAGCGTCTATGAGCAACAACAAAATATTCTCTCTCTCGTTCTTAGATATCTCGCCGTATTTAACAATGTATCATTGAATAGCCCTCTTGAGCATATTGCGATATCTTCAGCTGCATTCGTGACGGAAAGCCCACACTAGATCGCCCAGAGTGACATCCTCCCCAGTATTCCCAGGAAAGACTACATATGGGAGTCCTGGCCATTTTGGCGAGCAATCCTCGCTTGGTTCCCAGACTGGTATTCCCGGGGCAACTTGGCCCAATATCATAGCTTTCTCAATGCCGAGAGCCTTGGTTGCAATATCGCTGCTAGTGATTCCTCCCTGTTGATGTTCAGCCAAATTCCCGGAAGTAGGTGTGGAATACCGGAAGTTGGTTACCTTAGCGATGACGTATCGTGGTTTAGTCTCCACGCGTCGTGTAATGTCGCAGAGCGCCTCACTAATTATCTTACCCATACTTAGGCTTTCCGATGGCTCATCACTGCTAATCAACTTTCGGCTTGTGCTCACGACAACATCCACTCCCCCAGCGATTGCGTCATTCACAAGACGTGAACGGTTTCGCACAATGCCTACTCTTTCGTCTGGGGAGGCCGCTAAGATCTCATCGACTTGGAGTTCGATATGCTTCAAAGCTCCGACATTCTTCCGCAGCAGGTGCTCTAATTGTGCTGTGGTTCTAGGGACGTAAGACCCAACAATGATTAAGCCGCCTCTGCCACTGGCACTTGGCGCTTCGAATAAGCGCTTCGGTGACAACGGGGGCGATTTTCCAATCCCAAGGTACGCCGAAACAAGACTTGCACCGCTCCGGTAGACAAACCTCGCTTTAGCTCTTGCTCTGGCTGCGATGAAGGTCGCCATGTCGTTGTGGTTGACTGCATTGAGGATGATGATCAATGGAAGGCCTACCGCTGTCGAGGCCGCCGAATCCGAGAGATGCTCCAGTTTGGAGGCAATTCGAGATACCGCATCAGGATGTCGCAATTCTTCAATGCTTATGCTTGTCACTTCCGGAGCATGTTTTCCTTCTCTCATAAATTTTTCGACAACCCATTCCCGGAGATTGCTTGACTGGAAGCCAAACGCCTTGTCCTTGGCAAACGGCGTACCAGCAACTGGCATAAGTATGGCTCCTTCACGTACGTAGTGCACGTCGTCGACTGTGACACGGCCGCCTTCGAAAAAGGCCGGCGCCAGGATGCATGCATCCACCGGATTGAGCATGCGGTGAATAAGATCTGGCTCCAGAGGGAAGTGCCCACGCAAGCATGAGTCAGATCTTGTCACGACTTCAATCTCTACGCCCTCTTTAGACGCGGCGGCGCGTAGATTGGATAAGATCACCTGAAGTAGATCCCTAGCCTACCAATAATTAATACGCGTGGCCAAAGAGGCTAAGAGGGATTGGGCTCTTTGTGATTGCGTGGGCCTGCCAACCTGATCGTGATGGAGTGCACGAGTGTTTGTCAACACGAAGAATCCAGATTCTTTTCTCTTCAGCTGTGTTCGTAGTATGGACTCAGAATAAGATGTCAGTACGGAGATGCCATAAACCGTCTGAGTTCCTGTTGGATCATCATCCAGCACAACAAGAGTCCTGAGATAGTTTGGGTGACCACGGTCTACCAACAAGTCAGACTCTGCGACGTGCGAGCACGGTAGAGAAGATTCGATGGCCATATACAACCTGGGTTTGTACTGGGTTGGTGGCGACATTCTCTACTCTAGTGACTTGTGATGAAAAAAATTAACGGTCGATGCATCCCCCTTCAACCACTCTCCCGCCGAGGCTTCCTGGGCCACGCAATATATCGGACTGACAGAGAGGCATGCTTGCATGTCTCTCCATTCTGGTCAAGTTCTGTCGATCATTCCAGAGATCCATAATTTGTGGGCCACCATGTGGTTGCCAACTGAGTCAATTTCCAAGCTTGCGATCTGCGAAGGGGTTGACGCTAGCATCTAGCAGCTAGTCTAGTGCGCCGGCATCTTTCCGTGTCGCGGGGGTTCGTGTAAACAAAGAGCCGTTCAGCGCACCTTCGCAGTCGGTCAATTCAGTCGTCAGTACAATTCTTAGGATAGCGAATGGGTCTCACGATTCATTCGCTCCGTATATTACCGTCTAATCTGTTTCGGTTTCACTCACCCAGACAGTACAACAAACCTACTAGCAAAGATGTCGTCCTTCGTGCAGGCCCTCGATACTCTCCAGCGTGCGTACAGCAAACAAGGCGCTGAAGACACACTGAACACAGCAATGAGAAGGGCCCTTCGTCGACATGCAGCGGCTGAGAGGCTTGAATTTCGTGTACGTTCCCAATGCCTGATTGAAAAAGTGCTCCTCACCTAACTTGGTGCAGCAAGATAGCGTGGGTAATGTGTACATTACTAAGCATGGAAGGGACAGCGATTTAGGGGGGATTGCACTCGCATTCCCACTCGACGAGCACAAGTCTCCGCAGCTGTTTGTCGGCGCATTTACGGTCTTTAGCCAGCTAGCCGGTCATGATCTTCTTTGTGGGCTAACATTGATGGGCTGCACCTCGTCGAAAGAAGGACCCATCGGCTTGGAAATGTGGGCAGCATCGACTGGTGCTTCAGCGAAGCGCGCGTCGTCATCGCCGCGGTTGGGCTTGCTGAAGCAATTCTCCAGTCTTCCAAGCCCGTCAGATTTCATCTTCTCCGCCATATTTCAAGTTTCCGACACCGCTTCGGAAACATTGAAGCTGGATGGTAGTTTCATTCTGATGGCGCAGGCACAGAAGTCCTCTCCAGATCTAGGCGGTGTCACGACACATGCACGGGACTTCCCTAGAGCTCCACGTCTACTGATTGAGGGCCGCAATGCAGAAATAATTGCAACGGAGAGCATTCGAGGGTACAGCGAGTACATAGCTGCGCTATTCGATAACTTTGACTAAGTCAGCGCCATGAGGATCGAGCAGGGAGATTGTATACTAGGGATTGATTTCCATGCTCTTTCTATAGATATCTACTGAGATATGTCTATGCACTTGCGTTTCAAAATAGGAAATAAACTGTAGGAGGTTATATCCCTTGCTATTTGGCTTGGCTTTATTTCTGACTATATGTCTTCAACGTTAACCACTTACTGCATAGTCGTTGAAGCAGTAAAATATATGATATCCTGGACATCCTATACAAACCAAAACAATTGTTTAAATTTGCTTCTTGTAAAGCACTCACTACCGTGGTCTCAGATGAGAAACCCGTGACCCGGCTATGAGAAAAAAATATACTTAACATCCGTATATGGTACATCTGGAATAATGAGCTACTAATCGTGGGGCTTGATGGTTGGTGTAGGGAGTCTTTGTTGTGGTGCAGCCCAGTTAAGGGTGAGACGGCTACCACATCAAGGCTGCTGGCAAACTCCCTAGCAGCAATGATCGGAGAGCCATTAGAGGCTCTATTAGTATTTTGTCCAAAAGAAGAGATGATGAGGTGTTGCCAACGCCCAAGCGTAGGTCTTCCGGCATCTTACCGCCGCCTCGTCCGCAGCTGGTCTAAATGCCGAAGGGAGCCGTGGCCTATATTACCATAATAACCAGCCTACAGACTCAAACCAGACCAAGTACAAAACTTCAATTTGGTTTGGTATCCAAATATACTGCAAAACCCCCCACAGGAGATAGAAGGAAAGAAAGAAAAAGAAACATGGCATCCCAGCTGCAATCCTATGGGCTCTTCGATGGCCCCAGAGGCAGTTTATTCTTCGAGAGGGAGGGCAATCCCGAGGGGCAATCGATTTTGTTTATTCATGGACTTGGGGGTACAACTAATGCCTATCAAACAATTGTTCCTCATCTGACCAAGTTTGACTTGGTGCGATTCGACTGGTCCGGCCATGGTCAAAGCTCTACTCCGCAGACGACGAACATCGATACATACGTGGATGACTGCGAAGGTTAGTGAGATCACCAAAGTCCCAGCTGCCCAGCGCAGCGCGGCTAATTAATTGTCCAGCGGTCCTCAAACATCTTGGTCTTCGGTCAGTTATCGTAGTAGGCCATTCCCTCGGAGGTCTCATCGCCCTTCTGCTTGCAGCAAAGCTTCCGCAAGTAGTCAAAGCTTTGGTATTGCTTGGCCCCGTCCGTCCACCACCTGAAGCGGGCCAGAAAGCAATGGCTGCACGTGCTAAAACAGTCCGCCAAGGTGGTATGGCAGCCGTTGCTGATACGGTTGTTTCTAACGCATTCGCCTCGGAATCCCTGAAGAAGAGGAATGCGGAAGTGGCTTTGGCGAGAGAAATGCTGACTCGTCAAGGCCCCGAGGGCTATGCATTGGCCGTGGAGTCTCTCAAGAATAGTTTTGCTCCTAATTGGAAACGTATAAAGGCGCAGACGGTAGTGGTTAGTGGTGACGAGGATAAGGTGTCGTCGGTTGCTGTTGGCAAGACGATTGTATCCGACCTTGGTGACCTTGCAGAGCAGGTCATCTTGACAGGAGTAGGTCACTGGCACATGCTGGAGGCGCCTCTGAAGTGCGTTGAGATAATCACAGAATATAGTAGCCGATAGAATTTTCCTAGATATCATGCTGCTGCTGTATAACAATCCAAAAGGGCATCTTACTATAGCTATTTCAGTTGCCGAGCAATATGTCGAGGCGGACGGATTGTGCAAATGTTGGCAACATAAAATGTCTGTGGGCTCTGTTGGAGAGTTCAAAATCTCAAATATGATATTTATGATCTCAAAATCTACTTAGATTTATATGCATACTTTGGATCTCATCATTCCTACTATGCTGGATGTGTAGTATTTGCAGTACATTTTGGTCACACGTTGTTAACAAATTGATGTAGGCAGACAATTAAAGTCGAGTAATCGAATGCCTGTTTTATGTCCTATAACTGTTAAAGTAGAAATTGTGTAACTGCAGTTGCCCTGAAAGTCTTAAAGGACGGTATGTCATCATCTTGATCTATCTAGCCCTTTATTCCTGTTTTTGGGTGCCCCCATTCGTTTGACTGTCTTTGGCTCCATTCTTCTGGAGAGCAAAGTCCTCGCCTTTAAAAGGAGGCAGCCCGGCAGTGAGGCGCATTCCCGCAGCACACGCGCTCCAGTCAAGGGATTCCCCTCCAACAGCCTTAGCAGCAGTCATATGATTCCAAGCTTGATCGATAATCGGAGTTGGCGTCGATGTCTCTGCGCCCAGTCGTCGTATATATGCTGCGTCTTTCATCCCCCCGGAAAGAGTGAAGCCCGTACCCCCCGAGAAGGACCCGTCACGGACCTTCTTTCCGTAATTGACCCAAGCAGCCGCCGGAAACCAAGCCTCTATAAAGAGAATTAGAGGGAGAGCCACTGAAACACGGGAAATAAAACTTACGAATAAACTCGTAAAACAGGGCCACATCGAAGCCAGTTTTCTCGGCAAGAGTAAAACTTTCCGATAAGAGCTCAATGGTGCCAAGAATGCAGTTGTTCCCTAGAATCTTGAGAAGAGCGCCTCTAGCTGTGTCGTAGCCACAATCGATAACGGCTTTGCCCAGAGTTGGGACGATGTATTCCCTCAACACCTCTAGCGCATGCTTCGCCCCAGAAAGTGTAATAAGCAATCCGGCAGATTTTGCTGCGGCAGGAGGACCAAACACCGGGCAGGAGCAGAAAGCCACCTGATGGCTGTCGGCTTCTTCCTGCAGCAGTTTAGAGGTTGTAGGGAATAAGGTCGAGTGATCCACGATGATCAACTCTTGCTTTCCTACCACAAGTATCTGCCGAACGACGGAGAGCGCGACTTCATCGTTCGCTAAGCACATGTGAATTACATCACAGGCTTGCACCAGGGACTCGACGGAGTCCGCAACTTTGGCGACGTTCTGCTCAGCAAACTGCTCACTCTTGCCGCGTGACCGGTTCCATACATGCACGGGAGGGAGAAATTTGCTCTTTGCGTAAACAGATAAATTGTGAGCCATCTGGGAGCCCATATTCCCCAGCCCAATGAATCCGAAAGTGTGGGTTGCTGCAGCCATATTGAACGGAGTATAGTCGATGGCTCTGAAACCCTAGAAGACCGTGGCGGACACTCTAAATGCTAATGTCGCTTTCAAAGTACATGGAATTTTATGTCTCGGGGCATACCTGCTTGTATGATTTTGTGATTTGCCCAGGTCATGCTTCCCAGTCTCCCGGCATCTTTGCGAGCTTGATTGACGCTAATGTGGAGCCATCGTATCGGTCGACGGCATCTCTCCGGCGACGGACCCAAGACTCGACCTTTTACCAAGCTTAACTCATCGGGACTTAGTGCCACTCACTAACAAGCTGCATCGGTAATCCGGGGTCAAGTTCCCCCCATGGGGCAGACGAGAACTTACTGGGGTAGCAATGATCCCTCGACGCCGCATAAGAAGCGCTCCTTGCCTTGGGGAAGGAAATGAAAAAAGCCAGTCCAAACCCCATCATTCGTCTCTCTCTCTGTTCATCAATATTACTTCTATCCAGAGGATCACATCGGTTGAAATGGCAACCAACGGGACAATGCACGGGATAAATGCTCACGGCGCCCCCGTTGGCCTAAATACCATCAGCGAGGTCAACGGTCTGCCTTTCTACAAACCTATCCCCGCAGATATCACCATTAATAACCATCAAAACGGCGACAAGAGAAAAATCTTCTTCCGGGATGTCAACATCTTCGACTCCACTGGAGCAGACCCGTACCTTGGTAATGTCTTGATCGAGGAAGAACGCATCCAAAAAGTTGGCACATTCGACTTCACGCCCGATGAGGACACCCTTGTGATCGAGGGATACGGCAAGAAGACACTCATGAGCGGTTTGATCGACTCGCATACGCATCTGAGCTGGAACAACTCGCCGACTCTTGATGGACTCACGAACCTCCCCATCGAGGAACATGTTCTGCACACAGCAAATTCGGCGAAGACCTACCTCGACTGCGGATACACAATGTGTTTTGGAGCTGCTAGTGCCCAGCCACGACTTGATCTGGTCATCAAACAGGCCATCAAGTCAGGCATGATTCCTGGGCCACGCACCCTCGCCAATTGCCAGGAGATCTCCACGACCGGCGGAGCCATCATACCCAGCATCACGCGCTTCGCAGATGGGGAGGATGCCATGCGTAGGGCCGTGCGAGATATTATCTCTCTCGGTGTCGACAACATCAAGCTCAGCATGACGGGAGACTACATTCACGAAACCATGGGCTCCGAGGAGACATATTATACTTTGAAGGAGACTAAAGCCGCCGTAGAAGAAGCCCACAATCGCGGTAAGCGTGTGTGTGCTCACGCACGCTCGGCAGCATCAGTACGGCTCTGTGCTCTAAGTGGAGTCGATGTAATCTATCATGCCTCTTTCACGGACGACGAGACTATCGACATGCTCGAGAAGCTCAAGGACCGCATCTTTGTCGCCCCTGCCATCAACTTCCCCCTGGCTAGTTGCACCGGCGGTGCTACGCCATACGGTCTCACCCCTGAAATGGCCACCAAGAAGGGCCTGACGAGGGAAGTCGAGGTTACGTGCAAAGTGATGAAGGAGATGCATAAGCGAGGGATTCGAGTCCTCCCTGGGGGCGATTACGGATTTGCGTGGGCTCCTCACGGCACCTATGCTAAGGACCTTGCCCACTTTGTCAACTTGTTTGACTACACCCCCAAGGAGACTTTGCTCGCTGCCACTGCTCTTGGTGGTGAGATGATGGGACATCCTGAGAGTCTTGGCAAAGTCCAGCCCGGCTACTACGCCGACGTTATCCTCGTTGATGGAAATCCCCTGGACGATATCGAGGTATTCCAAGACACGTCTCGATTGCATACTATCGTAATTAATGGTCACGTTCATAAGAATGTTATAGTAGGCAAAGATGGGAAGACTTACATCAGGGATGGAGTCCTCAATGTGAGAACAGTATATAACAATCTTCCGAAAAGCAGTTAAAATATGTAGCCAGTCTGAGCATGGCATGTTTCTAGCTTCCAATATCTTTAGGGAATTTTTATTGGGGTATCTTCACTACCATTACATCCATCATTCGGAAATGAAATTAAACTTATCCACCAACTCCAGTGACTATCAAATGAACTTTGTGACTGTTGTGTGTATCTCCTCACACTGCCAACATCGTTGAACCTCCACCTAGTAGCTGTGAATCCAGGATATCTGTAAATTTCCCGCAACATCTCCCCAAGCGCCCAAAGCCCACTCGCACGTTGCCAGGCTTCGACCGTTCTGCACCGCCTACATGTACAGCTCGGCGGCGACACGGCGACGACGTTGATAACGTCCTGGGCCCAGTCAACGCCCTGTGCTCGCTCTTGAGCCCAAGTACCGACGAGCGTGAAGGGGTTGCGGGCGGAACATATCAGACCACTCGGCGATCCCCTGACCTCCAGGCATATCACTCTCCATAATGGGCTTCTCATCCCAGAACGAGATTATAGACCGTCCAGAAGCTGAAACAAGTACGCAAACTACTTTACGGCCACCGGCAAGATGCCGGACGAACAACCCTGGCCAACTTCCCCAGACAACATTGCGGGGGTGGATTCTGGGGTCTAGCGTCCTTTGGGTGTGCCTGAGACGTGAAATATAAAGGAGGACTTGTTGTTCTACTCTGACTCCTGTTGCATCGCCGCAGTTCTTCTCGAACTATTCCATACATTTGCAATTTTCTCCTCATTCATAAACATGAGCCCGTTAATCGAAAAGATTGAGACTGATCTTGAGAAAGGATCAGAAGATCGCATTGAGGTATCTCGTACCGGCCGGGTTGTCAAAGAAAGAGCCCAACCGGCTCTCGCCGTCAAGCACAATGTCCGCGCAAATCCATCTCCCTTGGGTTTACTCTCGTTCGCCGCCTGTGTGTATTGACTGCCATTGAGCCTAAGTAGAAAGCTTACGAAGCGCAGGTATCTTCATCTTTTCGCTCTATGGGGTTCGTGCCCGAGGAATTGGCAAACCCAACCTTGTGGTTGGAGTGCTGATCTTTTATGGCGGCATCTGTCAGTTCCTAGCAGGCATCATGGAATTCGTTGCGGGAAACATGGTTGGGTCCAGTTATTGCACTACTTGACGTGATCACTGATCTTCCTCAGTTCGGGGCTACGGTCTTCCCGTCCTACGCGGCTTTCAATCTATCATTTGCCATGATATGGCTGCCCGGATCCGGCATTTTGCAGGCATATACTGACCCGTCCACGAACGAGCTGACGGACGAATTCAACCAAGCCCTGGCTATGTATCTCTTCGCATGGATGATTATCACGTTTATTTATACTGTCGCCGCAGTTCGTTCTACCTGGGTCCTTGTCATAGATCTTGTCGTTCTAGATATCGAGTTTCTCCTCCTGGCTTGCGGTTATATGGCAAATAACTCGAGCCTGCTTATCGGAGGGAATTCGCTGGGCTTTATTGTTGCCTTTCTTTCAGGTAAGTCAACACTTCCCGTAGCTCTGTCAGTGTGCTGATCACAAGGGACTAGCCTGGGCTGCCACCGCTGGGTTGTGGAATAGCGAGCTAACGCCCTTGCGTCTTCCCGTCTTCGAGATTGTTGATTCTAAACAGTCGTGAGCGGTTTCAAACTTTGCATTGCCTATTCAGTGTAATCTTTGTTCAAGATTATGGAAATTCTAGGCTGGATCTTTTGTTTAGTTTTTTTCTATTTAAAGATAATTCTATATATTTATGTACATGCCTCTCCTTTACAAATAATAAAGGCAAGAGAAAATTGATAGCACACTCTTTGTAACACGGCTAGAGGCAAGTACCAGAGCCAGATGTAGCCACACTGCTAGCAGCTCTCATGGCCGTGACGACGGCTATATACGGCCACGAATAATATCACTCGCTCTTTCAGCAACTGCATATACTAACGTCTGTAGATTGCTCTGCGGCACCAACGGGAACACGCTCGCATCAACGATTCGCAGCCCCTTCACGCCGTACACCCTCAACTGTGTATCCACGACACCGCCTTTCTCCCGTGGCGCCATGGCACAAGTGCCGCACGGATGGTGATTCGTTGCGGACTCAAGTCTAATCAGCTCCTTAGCCCTGTCCAGATCACCGTTAACATGGGCTGCTGGACTTTGTCTACCGGCATCGGCCTTGAGAAGGCTGGCCAGAGGCTCGGCGGCAGCAATGTTCTCAATGTAACGGACATGGTGGCTCTGAATTTCGAGATCGGCTGGGTGGGAAAAGTACTTGTAGTTAATCGAGGGTGCGACTGCGGGATCTGGCGACGAGATGTGGACCGCGCCAGTGGAGAGTGGGTGCGAAAGTGCGGCGAAGATGGACAAAAATGTCTCAGGTGGAGGAGCGTAGGCGTTCCGAGGAGCGGAGGGGTCGACGACGCCAGCAGAAGCCTGCATGACATAGGTCATGTACTGAACGGTTCCCTCGTCCTTGCCGTCTAAGATGCGAAGCACGAGCTCCTGGCGCGCCGAGTCAAGGGGATGTAAGCCCTCTGTGTTCTTGACGATATCCACTATTGCCTTCTCCTCTGTTGAGTCCCCAATTAGGTCGGTAACATTGAGATATGCAAATGAGGTGGCGCCGCTGGACGCTAAGGCGCCAGTCTTGTCCTTCTGGTAGCTCTCCCTCCCAGCCTGCCTGGTGAGTGCGTCCATAGGCACGAAGGTGTCGCCTGGGACATCCTCGGTGCACTGGAATCTGATTGAGGTTAGAGTATGATCCTGCAGATTTGTTCCCACGTACGGATTCGCAACTTTCGTCTCGATTCCGTGGGCGCGAAGGACATCGGGATCACCGATACCCGAAAGCTCAAGCAATTTTGGAGAATTAAATACACCAGCACACAAAATGACTTCCTTCTTGGCATTGATGGTCGTCGCATTTCCGTCCTTGGTAAATTGGACGCCGACAGCGGTGGGCTCCGAGCCATCTTCCAGGAGAACCTTCCCGACCGTGGCCTGGGTGAAAATCTTCAGATTGCTTCTACCAGTGACGGGGAGATAATATCCAGTGTTGGAATAGCTTCGTGTTACATTTTCCGGATCAACCGAAGCGGCGGCATTATATGCTCCCAGAGAGCGACCAGAGAAAGGGCTTCCAGTAAGGGGGTAGCCCAGCTCCTTGAATGTCTCGACCCAGGCCTTGGGAATCGGGTTCTCCAGAACGCCCGGAAATGACGCTTTCAGTAGGCTGGTCTTTGCGGCTCCCGCCACCGACTTTGCCCACGATATGTGCAGATGTTCGGCAATCGGATCGTCCGGAAGGGTTATGGCGAATAGGTTTCGCAGCTTCCCTCCCAGCGTCCTCCAGTTCCAGCCTGCGTTGCCAAGCTCCTCCCACGCATCGACATCAGATGCCGAGAATGGGACGATGGCTTGGAGGTTGATGCCGCTACAGCCGCCCATATGCTTTCCTTGCGGCACAGTGATTCTGCGGTCTCCGAGCTCTTTCTATGAGCGTGTCAGCCATGGGTGTGACAGTTTATCACGCACCCAACCAAAACGACATCTCAGCATCGCAACGAACCTGGGGGACTGATAGAAAGGCCCAATCCAGCTCAGAACCCATCTGCATTATCCATTCTCCGGGAATGGCAACGCGCGAGTCGGCACTTGCTTCGGGCCCTGCCTCAATTACGGCGACCGAAATATTAACATCTTCAGAGAGGCGATTGGCAAGGACTAAGCCAGCCGTTCCTCCACCCACAATAATGTAATCAAACTCTTCAGCGCCCATCTCTGCAAATGTTATAATATTGGCCAGAATAGTATCAATAACCAAGAGTATATAGCCAGGGATTTTATATTAAAGTATCACAACCCAACAATATCAACAAAACCTCATGTTATAAACCACTATATTTATAGTCGTAATAATAAGCTTACAAAGTAAGCACTATAAATCTATAACGAGCTAAAGGACTAATTATAAAATAAC
>PXNZ01000495.1:0-24260 GCA_003012085.1 Trichoderma brevicompactum | reverse complement strand
ATCCTAGTCTACATGCAGATCAGGTTTAAGGTATGTGCACTTGCGTCTTGAGGAAGCAATTGTCTATCATATCAAGCCGGCCGAGCTCAATTACTTCCATCAAGCCTCAGAGCAATATTGTATTCATCAACACCTCTTGATTGCGGACATCCCTAGAGACCTAAGATACTGTTATTCACACTCATACTCCATGCATAATAGTTATCGCATGTTGAATTTTTGTATTATGGCAGCAATATCTCTCCAAAGTCACTAAGAGAAGCTGAAAACGCTAGATTGGTTTGGGAACTCCAATTGAGTCTTTGCCCTACATCATCTATAATCATTACGTGGAGGTTATTGCTCTAATCTTGTAAATGGTGCCTCATCTCCAATATATTATATAGGGCATGGTGCTTAAAAAAATGTGATATTTGGCTACAGGAGGACGACTGCGTATGATGCTCCATTCGACAGATTGCTTTTATCGACTGATAAATTTGACGTTTTGCGTTGTTTCAAACATGAGCATTATGACTCCGATGTAAATTTAGACATTATTTGATGGAAATTATATGAACAATTTCGAAATATATAGGGTAGTGCACATGGACATGCCATTGATCCACCACTATTTAAGGAATAGGCCGGTGATGTCGGTAAGCTTCGCAAACAACGAATAACCGAAATTCATTAAAATACGGCTCCGGAATTCCCTTTTAGGACTTATATGCGTTTGAGTATCTGTGTGATACTTCTTGCCCCTTTGTAACTCGCCTCGACTTTATAAATCAGTGTTCCTCCCATTTAGAGGCGATGTCTTGAGAATGGCGACATGGATGTACTTCAGCACGTCCCGGTATCTCGATGGATAATGAATGTGGTGGATGTTGCCAAGATTAATGTGGTTGTAATTTTCTAGGTGAACTACATGTTGGGAAAATAAAGTGATTTGTGGCAATTCGACGATGGAGCGACCGCTTGAATCCAGCACCGCCATACTTGTACGCTTGGGCTCCACCGATTTATCGATCTTTCAACAATGGGACACGTGCGTGAGGGGAGCACTGCGATAAGCTTATTCCGTACGGAGTTCATTTACGGTGGATGCACCGTCGCAAAGCCACTTTGGCCCCTCCACCAAACTGTGGGCCGATCATCTGGAATTCCAATAGAGCTGGATGCCTCTTTTTCACTTTTTCGTTAAAATTTTTTTTATGCGCCTCCCGCTTCTAGCTGTCGCATGCCAAGAAAGTTGAGCCACCGAAGGCAAGCCAGAGACACCGACGAAGTGTATGTATGTGTGAAATATTGGGGCTGATGGCGCCTGGCTTCGCGGCCCTAGCTCTGAATGGGGCAAGATATCGACTGGGTTGTGCTGTTGATCACTTTCCGGACACCGAAATATCGCACGTGTTGCAGGGTGGTGAGGAAGTATTATCATGACTGGCCATAAGGCGGCGAGAGGCACTGAATGGGAGCAGTCTTCATGCTAGCTCACGGGATGCGTGAGAGGCCCTTTAAGCGTTTCCCGCAGCTCGTTGCTGAAAGAAGGCAATTGGAATGAAATCCACGAACCAAACCACCATAATCACCCCGTGGGAGACCAATCACCCCTGAAAGGCCCGAAAACAGCTAGTGTTGGATTCGATGCCAAGCTTAATTGTTAACTTTATCAACCGGTCCCTAAGTGGTCAACCTTATTGTGGTTAAACTTGGCGTCTTGCTTGGCTTGGCATGGCCAGCAGACGAAGTCTTATTCCTCCAACCCTGAAGCACGTGCTCTGTCTCCTCTGCTTATTTCGGGAATAGTGAGCGTATTATAGGCCGTTTGTCGACGGGCTTTCCTCGCAGAGACTCCGTAGCCGCCGCCTCAATCGGCCATCAGCATAAGGCGTGCATCACTGACCGTCGATTACGTTAGGTTAGCAAAAAGAATACTTATCCTCTGCCCACTTCTTGGCCGTCTTCTTATGTTTTCAGGGCGTTCACGCGACACTCGGTCTAACTTTGAGAAATGGCGGGCGACATGGCTGCTTCGGGAATCTCTTGGCCGCAGCAACATGCTCAGCCAGTGGATCCATCTAAAGCTCAAGTCTGGGGGGGGGCCATATCGATCTACCGTTGAGAGGCCTTCTCTCCACCCACGTGTATTTTTCTGGAGATCTGATAGGGAGATAGCCGCGCAAGTCTTACGCTACAAGTGGCCGCCACCAACGACGTCGTGCCTGATACTGTATGAATTAGAGCTTGGAACTTTGCAAGGTTCTACAAAATACTGTCATCAGACAGCTGTTGTTTCTGGTCTAGGCGATGCCCGTTGCCACACACTGATATATTCTTTGACCATTCGCGCACATTAACAGACTTCGGTGTCCCAACCGGGAAAGGACCACGATACACTTCTCCATATCGCTGTTTTCCCTCTCACATGGGGCTTATGATACGATAGTGGCTATGGAGCATGCGGATCACGAAGGAGCTGGACCGAAGAGAATATGCACAGTGGTTGTCTTCCGGCTGCCTTGGCTAAAACAGGGGACCTGGTTACACGCCAGAGACTGGGACTTGCATATATTTAAGATGCGTCCTGTGTGACTACGTCAAGATTCCATTCCGAACCTCTCTTCTTTATCTGCATTCGAATCTTTGCAGCATCGCTTTCCTACAGCTTGGGGTTGCCCATACACCACCTTAAAAATGGTGCTCCATCAATATGACTACATCTTTGCCATTGGCACTTTGTTTGCCATGTTAGATGCCTATAACAACGGCGCGAGTGAGTGACTCCCTCCCCTCCCGGCGACAACAGAAGAAAAAGAAAAGGAAAATCAAGTCAACTTCCGCTCATTTCTGATCCCTGTACTTACTTTGTATGATTTCTTGCAGACGATGTTGCCAACTCTTGGGCCACCAGTGTCTCCTCCAGATCCATCTCCTACCGACAGGCCATGATTTTCGGAACCATCTTCGAGATGCTCGGTGCCATCACCGTCGGCGCCCGAACAGCGGACACTATCAAGAATGGTATTATTCCGACTAGTTCATTCCAGGGCAACGCTGGCGTCCAAATGCTCGCCTTCACCTGTGCCCTCGCTGCCGCATCCTCTTGGGTTATGTGGTGCACTCGCCACTCCGCTCACGTTTCTTCAACCTACTCCCTTATCTCTGCTGTTGCTGGTGTTGGCGTTGCTACTGTTGGCGCTTCACAGGTCCAATGGGGATGGAATGATGGCAAAGGCCTTGGTGCTATCTTCGCCGGTCTGGGAATGGCTCCCGCCATCTCCGGAGGTTTCGCTGCTACCATCTTCCTCTTGATCAAATTTGTTGTTCACGTTAGGAAGAACCCTGCCAAGTGGGCTGTTTATACCTCTCCGTTCTTCTTCCTCATCGCTGGTACAATCTGCACACTCTCCATCGTCTACAAAGGCTCTCCTAACCTTGGCTTGGGCAAGAAGCCTGCATGGTACATTGCCGCTGTTACAATGGGCACTGGTGGAGGTGTTGCTCTTCTATCTGCCCTCTTCTTTGTTCCCTTCGCACGCGCCAAGATCCTGAAGAAGGACTATACTGTCAAGTGGTGGATGTTCATCCTTGGTCCCCTTCTCTGGAATCGCCCTGCCCCTGCTGACGCTGAGTCTGCTGCTGTCCCTAACTACGCTGTTGTTCAGGAAGAGGAGGAGTCATTTCCTGGGTCATCTGGCCGCTCTCTGGAGTCTGGGTCGCTCGACAGCGGATCCCAGAAGAAGACTGATAGTGGCGATATTACTGCTATCACTACGCCCGCGGAGAAGAATCTTTCCCTTGTGGAGGCTAACAAACTCAGCTACAAGGAGCTTATGGAAGAGAGCGAGAAAAAATTCAACTCCAGACTATACAAGAGCCGTGGACCTATTGGCTGGGCTATGCGCACACTGCGTGACAATCCCATGGGTCCAGGTCAGGTTTTCGAGTGGCATAATGTGAAGATCTTAACAAAGCGCATCCCCGCTATGGTGGTTTGCGGCGCTCTATATGGTCTGCATTACGATATTCATGCTGCCCAGACTGGTACTGAGGGCACTCCTGATGGTGATCGCATGAAGCGTGTCTACGCCAACGCTAAGAAGTATCCAAATGAAGTTGAGCACACATACTCTTTCATTCAGGTTTTGACTGCCTGTACCGCCTCCTTCGCCCACGGTGCCAACGACATTGGTAACTCTGTTGGACCTTGGGCTGTCATTTACTCTGCTTGGAGGACCGGCGACGCTGCTGCCGCAAAGGCCCCTGTTCCAGTTTGGCAGTTGGCCGTCTTGTCTGCTGTGATTTCGATCGGTCTCATCACCTATGGTTACAACATTATGAAAGGTAAGCGTGCTGGTAATTATCGATATCTGATGTGATCTAATTACTAACAACGTGAAATAGTCATGGGCAACAAGATCACATATCATTCCCCTTCTCGAGGCTGCTCCATGGAAATGGGTGCTGCCATCACCGTCCTCGTCTTTTCTCAATACTCCTTGCCTGTCTCTACTTCCATGTGCATCACCGGTGCTACCGTCGGTGTTGGTCTCTGCAACGGCACCCTAAAGGCTGTTAACTTCCAACGAGTCGGTCTCTTGCTGTTCTCGTGGATTATGACCATTCCAATCGCTGGAACTCTCGGCGGTGTTCTCATGGGTCTCTTCCTTAATGCGCCGCATTTTGCTTCATAAAGCTGGAAAATAAAATGAGGGGAAGTCTTGGAATTGTTGATAGAAATGGGTTTACAAAATATTTGATATCCTGCATTCATATTTATGGCTGCTCTGTACTGAGTTTAATTTTTTTTTTTTTTTTTGGCGACGCGGTTATGGGAGGACTCGATCATGTTTGAAACAAATAGTTTGACAAGCCTCTCACTTTACATCAAGGAAGATGACACAAAAAGCATGAACAATTCATTTGACGCTGATCAATATAGAGCTAAATTAAGAAGATGCCTCGTCGCTTAATATAAGCAATACTGGTCTAACGAGTTATGAGATGCAATCTTTCAGACTGCCACCAAAAAGACAATGAAAGTGATGCAGAGAGTATTAACTAATTTGCTTTCTCATCATTAGCAGATCAGGGTAATTGAATTGATTCCATAGCCTTAGTGGGAACATACATCATTTTGCTCCAATTAAAATTCGATATGGCAAGGCTTAAATATACGTTGTTGCCGTACCGATTACAAATCCGAACATAGCGCCACAATCGGAATTACACAAACAGAGGAACAACCCAAAAAGGTAATTTCAAGCTTCTCTTTAGAGGTAAGCTATGTTATATCCCATACATAAGTAGTCTTGAGTAAGGCATGACAAATAGAGCTAGGCGCGGTTCAGGGCATAAACACGTTACTATGCTATAATACATTGTTGCAAGGTATAATGTATAAGCTTCATGCTATATCAATGGATGTTATTTCCTTTCCGGAGACCTCACGGTGATTATTGGATCTGAACTTCAAAGCCAATACATTATACAATATGGCAAATGAGGGTTACTGGCTCACCGGGGTTGGCGAACAACCGAAACTTGGCCCGGCGGACTTATATGAACCCGGAGAAGGGGAGATGTTAATACAGGTTCGTCCGCGTTGTAATGTTCTCATCTGAAGGGCTTACTGAATTATGCTAACGCGGATGAAAAGGTCAAAGCTATTGCAGCTCAACCTGGAGAATGGAAAATGCAAGAGGGCCTAATCCCGATTCGAATCAAGTATCCTATTATTATTGGCTGTAGGCATCCATATCGCCCAGTTTCTCATCATCCATTCTAAGCACGTCCATAGTGTCTGCCTCTGGCATTGTTGAAAAGACAGGTCCTGGAGTGACCCGTTTCAAGCCTGGAGATCGCATATTGACCAATACGACTGGTGTCATTCGGAATGATGCCCGCTTTGGCGCCTATCAAAGATATTGTCTTGTGCCGGAAAGGCTGGCTTCAAAAGTAGGCCTCTTTTCACAATCATATGTTCTTAGTTTAGCATCTAACTTCCATTTTATGTAGATTAGTGACATGCCATTTGATGAGGCTGCGAATATTGCCACATCCTACACAGCTATGAGTGCCCTGGTCCTCCATCTGGGTTTAAATAGGCCGCAGATACCCAGCGCAGCTGTCACTGATGAAAGGATTCTTATATGGGGAGTGTCCTCATCGCTAGGTATATTTGCAACACAGTTAGCTACTCAAGCGGGCTATGAGGTCGTGGGCGTCGCATCTGGTCGCCACAAAGAGCTGGCTACACAATTTGGCGTGGCTCATTTTGTAGATCGCACATCAGCAGACGTCGTTTCTGCGGCCTCTTCACTTGGCCCATTCAAAGCGGTTCTTGCCGCTGCTGACTCTGCAGAAGATCAAGTTAAAATTGGGGCTATACTGGCAGCTCTAGGTGGTGGTTCATTTTTGTCCACTATGGGTGTCCGAGCAGGAGTCAAGTTGCCCGACAATGTCACCGGACATTTTGCTCAGTATATCGATGACTATCTCGATGAGAAAAATAGTGAGTTTACAGAGTGGTTCTGGTGGAATTATTTGGAAATCGCTTTGGCGAAGAAACAACTTGCGTCGATTCCTCTCACTGTTGTCGGGGGACTAGATAAAGCTGGAGAGGCTTGGAGGATTTTGAAGCAGGGCGAAAATCACGGGACAAGATTGATCATTAAGCCAGATTACACAGCATGAGTGGGAAAAAAATAGTAGTAGCCCCATGTAATAGCTACTGACATATATAAGCTACGACCCGTGAAATGTAGTGGTCTTGACACCATAACCAGGCCTGTGAATAGTAGAGCCGCATATCCTTGGATACTTGGAAGAATAAGTATAGTAATCGCGGTATGGGTAGCCTGGGATTCTTTCATTATGGCCGTTTATTTTCACTATTTTTTTTGCCTATTTAGTGCGACGCCCTCCCGACATGTGGGTCCTGTAGATCAAAAACAATTGTGTTATCATCTGAGCCGTGCTCAACAGCTTTATCCGCGTATGTCTTGCAACGTGAACTACAGGCATATACTAATCTTGATTTCGTGTAAAGTTTTGACAGCAACGCATTGCGCCTTTCTGAACAGGACTCGCCATGACCATCCCTACCCGGAGTGACAGTTACGTTGTCATCGATAGGAACGGAATTGTTGAAAACAGGCATTTGGTTCATGCTGCCATTGTGGATTCCACTGGACGGCTTTTACTTTCCCTTGGTGACCCCTCGCGGATCACCTTACTCCGCTCTGCAGCTAAGCCTGCACAAGCCCTGGCGGTAGCAGAAACCGGTGCACTCGAACGATTCGGCTTCGATGATGCTGACCTGGCCCTGATGTGCGCCTCGCATAGTAGTGAGGATCGGCACATTGCGCGAGCTCAGAGCATGCTTGCTAAATCTCAGCACGTTGAGGGCCAGCTACGGTGTGGTGGCCATCCAGCGCTCAACCCAGCCATCAGCCGGGACTGGATAAAGCGTGATTTTGAGCCAACTGGGATTCATAATAATTGCTCCGGCAAACATGCGGGTATGCTAGCAGGAGCTAAAGCTATTGGTGCTTCATCAACTGATTATCATCTTTTGACACATCCAATGCAGATGAGAGTCAAGAGAGTTGTGGAGGAACTCTCTGGACTGAGTGAGAATGAGGTTAAATGGGGGCTTGACGGATGCAATATGCCAGCTCCTGCGCTCCCACTCTCTCATCTTGCGAAGATTTACGCTTCATTTGCTCAGGCGTCTGATACCTTAGCAAGCGGGGACCAAGTAAGTATTAGGATGCAGCGGATGGGACAGATATTTAACTCCATGTCCCAAATGCCCGAAATGGTTGGCGGCGATGGTCGGTTCTGCACCCTTCTTATGCAGGCTTTTCAGGGTTCCATCATTGGTAAAGTCGGTGCAGATGGCTGTTATGGTGTTGGAATGCGTGAGTCGGAGCTGTCGCGAAGTCTTGGGGCGGTTGGTGCTATCGGGGTCTCTGTGAAGATTGAAGATGGTAGCTTGGATATCCTTTACGCTGCTGTGGCAGAAATTCTGGAGCAAATGAAGATTTGCAGTCAAGAGGATATACAAAGCTTGGAAGTGTATCATCATCCAAAAATCAAGAACACCATGGGTGTCATAACTGGAACCACCAAATTTCAGTTCAAATTTCAGTCCGCTGGGGGGACGATACTCATATAGCTGTTCAGCAGAAACACAGGTACTATCAGCATAGCAATTTCGCTCCTCAGCTTTCAAGTTACAGCCTAGGTCTTATATATCGCTAATCTCAGATAAAATATTATATTCCCTATTCTCAGATTTGTTTACGGCGTTGCACATATTTATTTCAAAAAGATCTCTGGAACTCTTGGCTTGGGTCTTGAAAAAGACAATGAAATAGATGGTCATTAGCTCTCATTATGGCATATTATAATGGCACATGCAATTGAGGCTCTGTCACGATCACACTCTCTTCAGCTTGATTTTTGTGTGCTGTCGGTAAGCTACTCTTTGGCAATTGCTGTATCAAATACTAAAGCGTTGAATGTACTAGCTTGAATTGCCGTCACACATGTAGACGTAAGTTTAGTTTTACGGCGAAGCATAGCCCACTATAACTAAATAAGAAAGCAGCTTTTTCGATTAATTATATTCTAGACAGTAAAGAAGTTACGATTAATGATGCCAATGGCTCGTTAAACAACATATTAAAATATGATGTCAAAAGCCTCAGTAACTATACGCCCATAGAAGATCAATCTATATCTGGCGCATACTTACTACTTACTAATCCTCTTTTCTTAGCGAACATTCTGTCAGGCATGTGAAAGGTCTGACCAGCTGGCAATCCAACATGAAAGTCATCGCTTGCTTGAATGTTTACAAAGCCCTCATTATAGCCAACCCGTTTATATTGCGGGGAAATATGTCGTCAAAAAGCATCTCTTCCTGGCAGCGTGGCCAGCGAGATGGGAGGTATATTTTCTGGAACAATAGATCCATTAAGTTGAAATTGAAAATATTGGTACTCATTTGTTTTGGCTTACGACTTATTGAATACTGAAACCTACCTATTACATAAATGCCGCAACATTTATGTAGATACTTGAAAAAGTGACTTGTGTGAAATTGCAAAGCTAGCTTTATACCAGATCCTGTGAATACTAAGCATTCCTTTCCTTGGTTTGCCGTAGTGAACTTTCTAGCTCCATATACGCTACATTCAGAAGCCCCAGCCGCTCATATGGACCTCTTTTCCCGACTTATTCCTTGCTGCAGAGGATGTTCTGGGATTAACTCCAGTTTTTGTTCCCCATGTGTCACGTAAATATTGAAACTCTAACTGTCCAGCTGGTGTATAAAAGATCTCTTCGATCGACCTCGGAAGTATTTTCCACAAAACCAAAACACTATGCCAAAGCTGCAAAAGAAGGTAATCAAGGCCATAAGCGTCATAATAGGCTTGAGATACCCAATCTGGACCGTCCAGGGCGTGATGAACTTGCCGAAGCCGTAGCCCCATACATTTTTATTTCTGTCCTCTATTGTTAGCTAAAATAGCACAAACATCATACAAGTCGCACCACTCACATAGTAATGGTAACGAAAATAGCACCAGTGGCCGGTTTATAGCTGTCAATGGCGTAAGTCGACGCGATACTCGGTAAGCTTGTCACTTGCATCCCAAGCAAAGTGTAGCCAATAATCACAATGACTTGCCATGGCCAAAGGCGGGTGTAGCCTACCCCCACCACTACGAGGCCAATGATCATGATCAAAGTGTAAGGAATCATGGTCACGAGTCTCATTTCCGGCTCTCTAATACCTCTGTTGCGTTTGGTAAAATAATTTGCAATCCAGTCAGACAATGGGCCAGAGGTTAATAACCCAATCATACTACCAGCAAATAGAGCAAAATTGGTGAATCCCACCTCCTCTGTGGAAAAGTTGTAGGGTGGCGCCCCAAAGAACTGTTGTTGAGTCAAATTGGCCACTAAAAATCCAGATGCTGAGAACGAAACAGCAAAGGCAGCGAATTCGACAATGGGGAAAGCGTGAAGATACCATGGAAGCCATAGCTCTTGCAAAATATTCCCTTGATATGCGCCCCAGGGACTAAATTGTTTCAGAGACGGTCGTCCCCGCGATAACCAGGGATCTTGCGGCTCCTGGCCGGAAGCATTCTCTGAATGGTCAATAACAGAATTACTTTTTAGTTCCGATAGACCAACAGGAGATCTAGGCGCTGGTGGTGTCTTGTTCTGGGATTTTCGGGCAAATCTTGTCTCCGGAAGTAACAAAACATTGAGAATCAGAGTGAAGATGAGCAAGCCTGTGTTGAACCACCAGAAACTTCTCCACCCATATCGTTCTGCCATACTGCCAGATATAATGGGTCCAATCTTGCAAGTAATGTTAGCGATAGCTGCAACTTTGTTTTCTTCGATATACGCACTGAGAGAGACCCAAAATATATTGTGAAATATAAAGCTTGGTATTTGCCACGATCATGAAGGAATATAATGTCGGCAATTATTTGAGGCATCATACTCTCACATGGTCCGGCACCAAAACCGTTGAGACTTTGTGGCATCAGTTTCAGCTAATTCTCATGTATTATAGAATAATGGACGTTATATCTCTTACGCGGAGGCTCCAAGGAAAGATTTATAGCTGGTGGCTCGGACTCTCCATATCGAAGAGATAGTGCACACAAGTGTACTGAATATGAGGGCTGGCCTTCGACCGAAGCACGTCGAGATGGGAATCCATATTAAGTTGCTGAATCCAAGAACAAGGATCGTTACAGCTGATGCTACTGATTAGCATTGTACAAAGTTAACCAATGTTAATCCAAGACTGAAACTTACCCGTCGTTTGGACGGCATCTTCCAGACTAACATTCCATTCTTGCATGTATAACCCTGTTGGATGAACAAGCATTAGCCTCTGAAGAGCAAAAAATACTTGTCTTTACGTTGGACAAACCAAATAGAGGCGCATTTGCAAGCGGGCCAAGATTTTGACTGATAGACACAAAACTGGCACAAAGTATTGTTGTGATTTTCCAGAAGTAGGTCCAATTCAATGGGTCAAGAGGGTCATCAGAAGGTTGAGGAACAAGAACACGCGCGTCCTGACCATCCTTTCCAGATTTAATGAAATGATGGGACCCGACGTCTATCATCACCTCTGTACCGGGATAAATCGTGATATCAAGCTCATTCTCGATATCCTGCATAGTGCGGTCTTCTAATATCTGGTTCATGGCGATGGATTCAAGGGTGATAATTGAATCCAGTTATGAACAGGACGAGGCTCGGCGCCACATAAAAGGGGCAATCATTAACTGGAGCCGTTCTTTATATAATTATGACGGAGAGTAAGAGCATATCCTTTCCCAAAAAAAATGCAACGGTACCACGAGAAGCTGACCAATTAGAGTAAGTAAAAATTAAAATCAGATAGCACATCGGGCAAAATCGTTAAAGCCGTAAATTGTGATTATCAGCTTTGTAGACTCCAAGTATTGTTCATCCAATCATATTCTGAATACTAAAAGCAGGGTTGCATTTATCCATGGTTAGCGGGCTTGCGGCATGGGTGTCAAACATGGAAACCATATCCCACTTTCCTCCAGAGCCCTTAATTCGTCAATCGGCAATAAGGCACCATAGCTATACTCCGTGCTTTCGCACCTAGTCCGCAAATTGCTCATGCACTATTGGTTACGCGTCCCTTCGAACCCTATGTTAATCCACCCCCAGATTTACTAATCCTTAGGGCGGATCGTATCTCCTGTCTTGCCAACTGAACTCGCCTTTGTTATGCAGAGAATGACAAATCTTGTCATGATGAGGCTTGTATCCCCGCATTTCACGTAAGATGTCTGCTGGCATTGCTACCGCCTCTAATTGCTAGGGGGGCGCTCTCCGATCAGAGATTACTGAATTGTGTGTTGCTGTTTTAGTTACCGTTTAAACGTTGTTGGATATTTGGTCAGCAGTGAGTAAACAAACTAGTTAGTGAGCTAACCAATAAAGTACCAACGAAGTACGAATTGTAGGCCAACGGTCGCTTTGTCAAATGTTGGTAACGTAGCTCTGGTGGTGAACTAGTCCAACGGCGAAAGCATAGGCAGTTCGCGTTATACTCGGACTTCGAAATTCAATTTGGCGTAGAAAGTCAATGCGTAAAATATGACGAAGTCGAATCCTAGACCATTTACATCTGTATCAGTGGTTTTTAATCTGCAACTCTCTTATCTATTACTGAAAACGACTTCCGTCTAGCGTCACGCCGAGTTGACAACGGACGCTTTATTGAGTCCAAAATAAATCTACCAGCGTTGGATATATCTTATGCTTCTTCTCTTCGGCTTCTGAAGATTGACAAAGTTATCCGTTAGTAGTTTCTCAAATTTAGCAACGTAACGCCATGTACGCCCTATTGGTATACTACGGAGTGCATACCCCATACCCCAAGGAACGACGTAAACCTTGCTAATAGGAAGCCGGGTAGAAATGCGGGGCACATTCATCGGAAAGCATCCGATGATTGTTACCCAGGTTCCGATGGCGTTTAAGGTCAGAGTACTCCGCACGTGAGATGTATACTATTAAAACTCGGGTATTCAATTTCAAACGGATATCGAGCTTGTAACAATGTTCAAAGGAATGAAATGCGGCCAAGATTGCGATGGCTGAATTTGGATTGCCGGTCCAGGAATACAAGCAAGGTCTCCGTGTATAGAAGGGAGGGGATGAAGAAGTTTGATGTTGATGCCGATCAATTTATATTAATGGCCCGATAATTCCTGCCAAAGAAAATATCTCAACCTCATTTACAAAACTATTTCTTTCCCATGTACAAAGATGAATGCAGTACGTGAAAGCAACGTGGATGTTCTTATAATTGGGGCAGGGCCTGCGGGCCTGATGATGGCGACGTGGATGGCCAAGTGTGGCATTAACGCACGGATAGTCGATAAAAGAGGAACAAAAATATTCAACGGGCAGGCGGATGGCCTCCAATGCCGCACACTCGAGATACTTGATTCGCTGGGGTTTGGACACAGGGCATGGCGCGAGGCAAATCATATGCTTGAGATTTGTCTTTGGAACCCAGATAAAAATGGAATTATTAAACGAAGTGATCGTATTGCGGATACAATACCTGGAATCAGTCGATTCCAGCAAGTTGTGTTACACCAAGGTCGGATTGAGAGATTTTTCCTCGACGCCATCGCAGAGGCGAGTGACATCTGTGTTGAGCGAGGGGTAATGCCGTCTAGTCTCAAGATCGACGAATCCCTCGTCAATGAAGAGGCTGCTTACCCTATTACCGTGACTTTGAAGCACCTTACGGAAGAAGAAGCAACTCCAAAACAATCTTCAACCTCTATCAATGGCCAGGCCATACAAGACGGACTTTTCCGTAGCAATCTTGCCAAAGATGATACACAGGATCTGCTTGATGCGTCTAAGCTTGGTGCTAAGGCAAATAGTGAGGAAGTGGTTCGTGCGAAGTACCTGATCGGTGCCGATGGTGCACATTCATGGACACGCAATCAAATTGGCCTCAAACTTGAGGGCGACTCGACAGATTACATCTGGGGCGTTTTAGACATCGTACCAATTACGGACTTTCCAGATATTCGAATGAGGTGCGCGATTCACTCAGCCAACTATGGAAGTATTATGGTGATACCGAGGGAAAACAAACTTGTTCGGCTATACATCCAGTTAACCACCACAGAAAAGACTGGAGATGACTCCGCTAGAGCAGATCGATCTAAAATAAACCCTCAGGTAATTCTAGAGTCTGCGCAGAGGATTCTAGCACCCTACAAAATTACCTACCGCAAGCTGGATTGGTGGACCGCATATCAAATTGGCCAGCGTGTTGGAACATCTTTCTCTGTCCATGAACGTGTTTTTTTGGTGGGCGATGCAGTGCATACTCATAGGTAATTCGATGACAAACCAATGTTACAATCAAAGAGAGCCCTCTAAACTAATGATTCTTTCGCAGCCCTAAAGCAGGACAGGGAATGAATGTCAGCATGCAAGACAGTGAGTGACTCAGAAAGAGAATACAGAGGGCGAAGTGGACGAGCAAACGGGAGTACTGACGCCTATCAGGTTTCAATCTCGGCTGGAAGATTGCTAGTGTTGTCAAGGGTTATACTCGGCGATCAATCTTGAAAACATATCAGTCAGAAAGACGTCGCATTGCGCAAGATCTCATCGCATTTGACCGCAAATTCTCCAGGCTCTTCTCTGGACGGCCTGCCAAAGATGTCATGGATGCAGAGGGTATAAGCATGGAAGAATTCAAGTTAGCATTTGAAAAGGGCAATATGTTTGCTAGCGGAATTGGTAGGCAGTTCCCAATTATGCTCTATGACACATGACGACTTACCAACTATTGCAGCTGTGAACTACGGTGCGAGCACGATTGTCGCAAAAGAAGGGAGCAGTGCAGAACAAGGCGATGGTACAGATGTATCAGTTGCAGATATGAAACACCACATTATCTCTGACAAATCACTCTGCGGTGGTATTACAGTGGGGATGAGAATTCCGAGCCATAAAATCCTTAGCCAAGCGGATGCCCGGCCCTGGCACCTTCACGAAATGCTTCCAAGTAACGGATGCTGGAGGGTACTGGTTTTTGCTGGAAACGCCAATGATAAACAACAGCGAGCCAAGCTTTGGAAGCTATCAGAATCCCTTGATGCTCGCAATTCCTTCCTCAGTCTCTACACCCCAAAAGGGGCCAGATATGATGAAGTGTTTGAAGTTCTTCTTATACACAATGCTCCACGAATTAGTACCACTGTTCTTGACTTCCCTGAAATATTCCGTCCCTTTGACGAAGTTTATGGTTGGGACTATAACAAAATTTTTGTGGATGAAGCCTCGTACCATGAGGGTTTTGGAAACATCTATGAAACTCTAGGCATTTCCCAAGAAGGATGTATTGTTGTAATTAGGCCGGACCAATATGTATCATATATTGGGCCAATGGAGGATGTGGCTGCAGTTAATACCTTTTTCGCGGGGTTTATGAAAGGCCAATAGATAAACACATACAAATGGTGTATAACCTGGAAAAAGATATGTTCTGTCCAGCATCAGTTTTTAGTAATTGGATGCGGCTAACGGCTACCTTCCTTTCCATGGCTGGCATCATTTATACACAATCAAAAGCAGAAAACAATTAACAATGCCAAATGACGATCTTTTATTAGAAGATTTCTAAGAACTACTTTTCAAGGGATACACTTAAGACAATGGACTGAATGCACGTCTTCACAACGGTATTAGCGACCGTAGATGTTGAGACAAGCTCAGTTCAACGAAGGCCAAAATGAGATTGATTCAAGAACTGCAGCAAGCAATGCAACTTTGGCTAGCAAGCAGTTGAGTTTCGGCCTCAGAGTTTCTGTGAATAAAGAAGGATGCCCCTTGATTCGCATATTGGCCCAGGGCATGTCCTGCTGGTGCCGATATGAATAGCCGCGTTGGATTGCCGTGCTGCCCCCGTGTTGCTTCCCCGCAAACACTTCCCCGCGCCGCCTTGTGTCTTCCGTCTTGCCCATCTTCTTAGTACGCGTCAGTAGATTGCTAGAATCGGCTACTGGGTAGGCTTAATATGGACCGACATCCGATCGTTCGGATAAGGGTCTGTTTCCTTTGCTTATGTGAGTATATGGTGGCAATGGCATTGTCAGCTTAGCGTCAGCCCCTCATTGCTAACAAGGCAGAATGCTTGATGTGGTCATCAATACCCGCGCGGTATCCCAGCGGGAGAAAACTCTGCTTCGCACCTCACGGTACTGCACAGTGGCGAGGCAAACGTTTAGATAATTAAACATGGTATTTACCGATAGCCCGGTTATTCCTCTTGATTCTCGCCATCTGGATAATTACGGCTCTGCCAAGTTGAGCAGGCAAGGGTATTAAATTGCGCCTTGAATCGGGAACTCTTTTCGGCTCATCCGCAGCTATTGGACCTGGTGTCGGCAAGTGAACGCCGCTTATCATCCATCGTTACACCTGTACATATCCGACAGCCCTTTCACGTTCATGCGAAGGTATGCCTACCAAAAAGGTAAAGGATAGTGACCGGCGACGATGTGCTAGGGCATGTACAAACTGTAAGCGACGCAAGGAACGCTGCGATGGACGACAACCATGCCGGCGTTGTACAGAGAGGGGAGTGCGCTCGGAATGCAGCCTTTGTCTTCCCAGCCGTTCCCCTTTCATAACTTCAGCGCTCCCAAGCCCATTGTCAGAACTATCGGATCCACGCTGCACAACGATCGAAGCCAGAAGCAGCGCGCCACCAGATCTTGACAATGTGCAATCACACGGTTTTCAGCATGAGATGGCCCTGCGGTTCCCTCATCTTTCACGATTGATCAAAGATGATAGAGGTACTTTCATGTTCATTGGTGATTCTGCCAACCACAGCTTTCTCCAGAATATCCGTCGCATTGTTCGCAAGCACGTAGGAGATTGTATCTTCGTGGATGATCCTCTCCGCCATTACATGGTCGAAGCATGCCCAAGCAAAGGCCACAACTTTCTCGACCATGGCACGGCATCACCTCCCAAACCCACTGAAGACGAGGCTAGATCATTTGTGCATTGGTACCGCCAAGCTACACACTCAATTCTCCATCTATTTGACGATACTAAAATTTGTGACGACATTCTCAACTGGTTACGTCTGCCTCAAGAGCCTCTCGGAGCCATTAGCGCAACATATTCATTGATACTCGCTATTGGTGCCCAGGCATGCCCTGAAGATTACGACGAGACAGCCGAGAGGCATTTTAATTATGGCCGATACGTGACGCTTGCTACTCTAATGGACGACCCCAGCATTGCGACGACTCAATGCCATGTGCTCATAGCCATGTATCTGTTGGCACAGTCACGTAGGAATGCCGCTTTCATGTACTTGGGTATAGCTGTCCGCGGGGCCTATGCATTGGGACTTCACAGAGAAGATGTCTCTGCATTATATGATTCAACAGAGTATATGACGAGAGAGCGCCTGTGGAAAGGGATCAGGACTCTGGATCTTTTCATGAGCGCATCGCTGGGTAGACCCCCGGCCACCCTGGAGACTCGTGATACGGCGTCTAAGGAGCACTACTCAGCTATGAATGATTTGTCCTACATATTTGAGAATATTTTAACCGAAGTGTACGCCAAACGGATGATAACAACAGAATGTCTAAAGAAGATTAGTGAATTACATCGCGGTTGGGCGACCAGATTTGGTGGCGGGTTGACAGTGGATGATATACCGCTTCCGAAGGAAATACAGACAGAGGTAGGGTCTACTCCCAACATCGGACTTATTCATTTGAAAGAGGCATATTACTGGACTATAATGTTACTATCGCGTCCGTTTTTGATCGACTATGTTTCTTCATCATCAATACCAGGGCAGACAGACTCGCCTTCCAAATCATGCCAACATGATACATCGACTCTGTCTCCTTCACGCAACATACTTGCCCAAGCATGTGTCGACTCAGCTGTTCGAACTGTCGACCTTTTCCAACCGCTTTTAACTGGCAAGCTAACGCCGAAGAGGTTGCCGTTTGTCGTGAATTCGGCGTTTGCGGCTTCACTTATCATTGGACTTGCTCTCTTTAGCGATCTGGATGGGTCTATGACATTGAGAAGGAAGCGACTTGGGGATGCATGTAAAGTTTTGGAGAAATTCAGTACACATGACCCCGTGACGAAGCGGTATCTTGGGATTGTAGAAAAGCTAATTGGCGCTTGTGACACATTTATCGAACTACAGCAACAAAAAAGTATGGAATACAACAACGAGTTAATCGGAAGACTCTTTGGCCGCGTCGATGGAGACGTGTATATTAAAGATGCCGAGTACATCAGCATGAACACGGGAGAATTGGCCCAGTGGCAGAGCATTTGGGAATCAGAATCCGCTGCGCTCAGCCAACCAACTCCGGCAACGACAGGGAGTGGTACTGTGATCAATAGTAATACAGAAAATGAAAGAATGGAGCAGCTGGGTTGTGAGGGTGTGCATGGGAGAAACACTGTGATACAACAAGATGGCTGTGACAACCCATCTCTTCAGAACCAAAGCTTGGTTAGCGACATTGGGAGCTTTTTGTCCCCAAGAACCCTTTGGTTTGATACTTATGACAATGGTTCACTCTTCCCTACCGTGGGAAGCAGTATGTTAGAGTTTGCAAGCCTAGAAGGAGGTCATAATACTGCGTAATTCCATGCAAGGCTCTTTGGAAGCGGAGCGATCATTGGCATACCCTTTTGATGAATAATGATGTGCGTTCTGGTGTCTGTATATAAGTCTTCTGCCATTGCAAATAAATGTTGTAACATTGTGGAGTCAATTTCTATGTGTACGCGGCGTCTATAGCTTGCTTTCAAAGGCACGTATGGCGGCTGCATTCTCTTGCAACTGGCTTATACTTGCGATCTTCAGTGCGCCTTGTCCTTTTACATCCAGCTTTTCAGCGTTCTCAACTACTTGAACGAAAGCCTTCTCTACATCATGCTCGGATAGCCATTGAAGATCCGGCCTGCTTCTCATTCTGGCTTTGAGAGCCTCGTCTTCTTCCTCGGGTGTCGCAAATATTGGGGATTTACGACTTATTAGGCCGTGAACAATACTCAATAAACGAGCGGCATGTGGCCTTCTCGTTTGGTCATATAAATTAAATGCCCGGCGAATATTGTCCTGCGAGAATGGAACATTCGTTATATCGGATGAAAAGACATGCTTGAAAGCGAGCCCAAGCGCGAGAGAATCATCGAGTGCCAGCGAGCCGCCCGCAGCAAATGACCCTCCATGAGTATGTGCCGCATCGCCCACAAGAGTGACGCGCGAGACTGGTATCCAGGATGGGAGAGCGTCACCGGCGTAGTTGGGATAAAGACGAGCGTGTGGTGTTAGCTCGGTAAGAGCTTTAATAACGGGATGCCAGTCCTTCAAAACATTTAGTATAATATCATAACCATTACTATCTCAAGTAAGCCCATACCTTGTATTTCTCTCTCAAGAGTTGTACATTGCCGACCTGGTCCCACGTTATAGATTTCTCCAGCTCTTCAGCACTACGCCCATCGTCGTACGCGCCAACAACGGTATATAAACCCTTGCCTAGTAACAGTCAGTCATATCTTCCCACGACCGTATTCGGATAATTAGACAAATAAATTACCAAGCCTCGAAGAAAAGAATGTGTCTTTAGTTCCCCACTGATAGACCATTAGTAGGATCCGGGTAAAATTCTGAAGTGGCTTACCCAGTGAGCAGCGTCAGCTGGCAAATCAGGCACTTTACCCTCCACCAGAGATGCATCAAATATGGACCTCATAAATACTTTCCCGCTGAATCTTAATTTATAGTCAGGAAAAAAAGAGGATCTGACTTGCTGATTTTGCCATTAGCATGAATCAAATTGAAAATATAGTGAAACAAAGCTCACTGATCGGATTCCATCCGCCCCTATCAAGATATCTCCGTATGCGCTGCTTCCATCTTGAAAGTACAGCACCACACCATCATCGTTGGCCTCAGCACGGGAAATTTTCTTATTGAGATGGATACATTCCTTGGGTACGTGCTCAAGCAGTGCAGCATGAATGTGCCCTCTGTGGAATCGTGTCGTCTGATGGCGACGATCAGGGACGTTGGCGAAGGTATCAACAGATATCACTTGATTAGTTTTCCAATGCCTTATTTCTTCACTATTAGCGAACTTAAATTCTTCAATATTGCTTCATATAAATGCTGCACCTGTATATGTGTGGTATTCCACTTGGTCCTCTGAATCCGATTTCATCACTCAACGCAGAATCTACGCCAAGCTTCTCCAGTGTTCGTAAGCCCTGTAATCTAACGATCAACAAACAAATCGAACTTCCGTAAGAGTGACTCTCTTTTCCTTAAAGCTTACGTTGGGACTGAGGGCGATACTGGCTCCGATTTCTCTCAGCTCTGGGGCCTGCTCATACAAATGAATATCCAGATCTGGTATACCAGAGATGCGTGTAAGTGATATTGCAGTTGCCAAGCCTGCAATTCCCGCACCGGCGATCAAGATACGCAGTGACTTTTGACTGCTGCCCATTCTCGTGCCTTTCGTGTTGGTTTTTTTTTCTGAACAGTGAAGATTCCTGATTGGTGGCGTCGTAGTCAGCGAGACGCAAACCGTAACATTATTTTATATCCGGTTCAGAATTGGCCAAATCCGGCCTCCCGTCACGCTAGGCTATGGGAATTTCTAATCTGGGATCAAGAAACGCTCAGATAGATTAAATTCTGCAGTAGACTATGGACATAGTAGCACAAAGATATGTAAGAGTTTAACCGGATATGGGCTGATACGATGATACCGTACCATGTGATAGGCCTGTGAGGAAGCACGTCAACTCTACGGCCATGACGCAACGCCACTACGCCGGATAACACAAAACAGGGTGTGTTTACCCACCTTCGGATTCAATGCCGCGGAAATCTCGTCTGTGTCCCTTATTTGACAAAGACGTCTTATAAATGTTCTCCATAGCACATGGACTCCGCACATCTTGCATTATTATCTATCTATTCTGATTGAGGAAACGTATGAACATGATAATTAGCGATGACGATCAATGCCAAAGCAATGGCGCCATATCTTATTCATGGAGAGAAGCTCAGATCTGGATAAAAGAGCACACCTAAGACAATTATCGGAGAGAAACCACAGATGCAAATCGTCCTCTTTTGGCCAGGTATTCATGACAGCCATGTCGACAAAGATTGCGTACGAGGAAACTACACAGTCGCAACTAGATTCCCAGGATGAAAATGAATATACCAGGAATGCAGTCAAGTTATCCGACAATTCAGCCGATGAGAGCTACAAGCTCTTCTCCAAAGTCCAAGTATCAGATCCAACACCGGAGGAAGCTCGGCGAATCCGCAACAAATGTCTTTGGAGAATCCTTCCTTTCCTTTGCATCGGATATCATCTGATGTATGTGGATAAACAAACAGTATGTTGGGAGCTTACGAGGATTGTGCTATACCTTCGGGGTGTGTATTGCCTGTGCTAATAACTCGTACGTACACTTGAATACAGTTAGGGAGCTCAGCGATCCTAGGAATCTTGCAGGATGCAAATTTAAATGCAAATCAATATAATTGGCTTTCATCTATATTTTATTTTGGCTACATGGTTGCTGAATGGCCGCAAAACTGGGCTCTGCAACGCTTTCCAGTTGCAAAATGGCTGGCTGGAAATCTCGTAATTTGGTGTGTAGATCCTTGTTAATCCCACTCCATTCTTATAACCTTTGTTAATGAACTGATTAGCTAACTGTTCTACAAACTTGTAGGGGTGGCATAACCTTGCTTCACATCCCATGCAATAATTTTGCATCTTTATTTGTTGTCCGATTTCTTCTTGGACTAAGCGAAGCTTGTATTGTGCCGGCATTTCTGCTCTCTATGTCCATGTTCTTTACATACCAAGAACAAGCTGTCATGATGTCAGTCATGTGGTCTATTGGTAATTCAAGTCCCATAACTTCCGGGTTCCTATCATACGGTGTCCTATGGATTAAGACAGGAGACTTTCATCCTTGGAAATGGCTAATGGGCAAGTGTGCTATTGCTTACTAAAATATATAAGATTGCTAATTTGTCACTTGTAGTGATTACTGGTGTAATTACTATTATATTTGGCGTTTTGTTGTATTTTCTCTTCCCCGACAGCCCGCTTCATGCCAACTTTTTGACATATGAGGAGCGGGCTCAAGCAATTTTGAGAATCAAAGGCAACAATTCTGGCATTGAACAGAAGAAATTCAAGAAGCATCAGTGAGAAAGAAAACTACGTCCACACCTTCCACAGCAGCTGACGTTACTATATAGGTTTATTGAAGCAATCAGAGACCCCAAAACATGGCTATTTGCCCTACATGCTTGGTCCCAAGAAATGGGCAACGGGATTAACAATCAGTCTTCTTTGATTATCAACTCATTTGGCTTCACTGTGTTTCAAACCACATTACTGAGTACCGTTACCGGAGTCATAGCTTTCTTCACATTGTCTACAGCTGCAATTGCTTTATACAAGACCAAGGTGCGTCAATACCAATAGCTACATGCGCTAGCTCCACAACTAACCTGTCAGAACTCTCGAGCGTGGATATCCCTCGTTGCGTACGTACCAGCTGTCATATCTAGCATACTGTTATTGGGTAATTTGATTCACATCCCATAGAGATACCATTCGTATCTAACGTTTATAATATATACAGCTCTTCCATGGTCTAACCGCTGGGGTCTCATCGTGGGTGTTTGGTTACGATATACCACCGGGGTGCCATATGCTGTTGTTATGATATGGGCAGCAAATGCTTCTGCAGGGCACACTAAGAAGACGACCGTTATTGCTCTCTATCATATTGGATACGGACTGGGGAATATTATTTCCCCCCAACTTTTTGAGCCTCGATGGAAGCCTCGATACAAGCCAACCTGGATTATTTTGCTCATTGTAAGCAGGAACGATTGTAACTTCGCCATATATCAACTAACAGGCGTCAGGTCGCTGCAATTCTTCCATCTGTCGTAATTATTATTCTCCGCATCTACCTTAGCCGCGAGAATAAGCGCCGGGATAAGCTCGATGCAGATAACCATGTAGCCGACAACGGTCTTGTGGAAACTATAAATGCCGACGGAAGTAAAGAAGTTCATGTGGTGGACACTAATCAACTGGATTTAACGGATAGAGAAAATCTAAAATTGTGAGTATATATTTGGCCCGTTGGATTATGCTTGGGCATATCTTTTTAACTTCATATAGTCGATATGTTCTTTAGCTCTACGGATGTATCTGCCTCGCCTCTTCAAAAGGAGGCATCAAAGTCAGACCCTGCCGGCACCACCTTACACAATGGATTGGATTTCAAAGGGCACATCTGATGCAAGAATGCAAATATCCCCAAATAGAAAGAGTCGTATGGCCCCAAACGGGATGGATGCGATTGGCATAAGCGGGTCTTAAATTAGGGATCCTATTCTAAGGACCGCCGGAGTTCTAAGGGCCCTCGAGAGCGAGAGAATCTTGTCTTTTTTAGTATCTAGATTGCCGCATTCAAAGTTTTTACGTTCGCACTTCGGACCTCTTACGTGGCCGCAGCGTCGGCTGGATATTGAGTCATGCCAGTCAGCTGCTCGGAACAAGCCTTTCGTCACATATCAATATAGGCACTGAAGGTCAAACAAACATTGACTTGTCTATGAGGTACTCTTTCCGAGTTATTTCACGGTGGGCTCTTAGCTATATCAACATATTTAGAAACTGGTGACCAAATAGTCCCCTTGCCAAGTGAATATCGATGTATTCGCGAATTGATCAGGACCAGCTCCATGTCATTTACCATCAAATATATCATAGACCTGGGCAGGCCATTACATTTACTTACGATTCGTAAGTATCTGCGCCATGAACTTCAATGGTTTGTACTAGGTTTCGTATCATCCCTTAACGAGTCTACACTGCTTCTTATACGCACCTGCTGTCTATTCTGCCGCAAGATATCTCAGCTGTAGTGAAATCCCACAATGGTGAGCACAGCAGTGCTAGAAGTTCAATCAACTGTCCCCCTCATTTCCGATAAATTGCAACAAAGCCAAACTACAGGTGGAATCATGTAGTTTACTACGGGATTCATTTGGTTCATCATTATAAAGCTAATTACCATACCCGAGAACTTACTGAGCGGATTATCAGAGCGGTATGAGATAAGGGGGCTACTATTGATGATTGAATACCAAAACGTTGATCAATGTGGAGGACAGAAATTATTCTCTTGTGCAAACCAAACATTAGCCTCTATTTCTGTAATCTCCCCGTCTCGAATTTATCAAAGATATGATGATTTCCGACCATATAATACAGGTCCAAGGGTAATTATATGAAGCCATGGAATTTTCACCATCTACCATATAATCTACGATACGATACCATAAGGTCGAGATACATATTTCTTACGTTCCATAAACACTATCATCTTGAACTATCCGGCATAATTATTAACAGGGTGAAGTTATATAAATACTGTTATGAACCAACACCTTTTATGGTCGTAACGATCCCTACAGGGTAAGGCCACCCAAGGTAACCTCGAATAGGCCAACCAATCAAGAAAGGATCGATAAAAGATTCATCGATCCAACCCAGCCAACTGGGTATATAAGTTCACTTCAC
>PXNZ01000494.1:0-47190 GCA_003012085.1 Trichoderma brevicompactum | reverse complement strand
GTCTTATTTTTAATCCTTTTTTTTTCTTTCTCGTTTTGCTTAGACGGGGTTAATTTTATGATACCACTTTGCGCAAAAACAGGCCAATTAGTTATCTATCACGTTCCGGTCGACTTTACGATATCATACAATGGTGGAATGAACAGCGTCAGAACGACTTTAAGCATTTTGGCATGGATTTGGGCTAGTTTGAAGACAAGATCAGAAAACCAGAGCTAGAAAAGAAAGGGCGAAGCGAATGCATGGAGTTTAGGGGTGTTATTAGGCAGCACAAAAAGTTCCCTGCGGATAGTAATAAAACAAACTTGAATTCGATTTGTTTTGGTATGACGGCTTGAAAAGGAGATGCTAATCGCCCTTTTTTGCCTCTCCACGCTTCAACCATTAACCGTGTCCAATATTACGGATCCTGCGACGATCTGACTAAACATGCATGCATGCATGCCTGAGCATGGTTATCGCAGGCACCTGGTTTTTGGACATTAGCGGTTCCATGCACTCGGGAATTGGGGAACAAGGGTGGCGCTGCTCACACGTGCTATTTCCAGAACAGCCCATGCTTGATAATTACAGCATTTCAGTGGTAATCAGGCGAGACAAAAGCCCTCCATCAGCCCGACGGATGAGAAATGCTCGCCCAAAGACATCACGGGCCGCTGTGGGTAGCGCCGGATCCGAAGGGCGGCCCACTCAACATCGACGCTCATCCGGGCTTTATGTCGCTACCTAGAGCTAGGCAGTAGCAAAAAGTATGTTGAAATGTCGATGCCTACGCCTCGGTATGCAAGCAAAAAAAACGGTCAGCGCCTTTAGGTTCTTACTATTCGCGAAGCCATGGTAAAGCCCCAGCTTCGTCTGATTAAGCCTTTGCGCGACTGGTATTAGGGGCCGCCACTTACACGATTCGTCGACGCTTTGGGCCATGTCGAGGCGAGGCGTCTAGATGTACTCCATAGGCATGCCAATAAGCCCCGACTTCCAGGCCAATGCGCTATTTTAGCGGTATGTTCCGTATGTATGTACGGAGTACTTGGTTCCCGTTGCAGGACTCGCTGGACCTCGTCTATCAGCACCAAACGGCTGAGCATGCAGGTACCTCGTGTCAAACCGGCATAAGCAGTCCCTGGCAGCTGGTGATGATCCAGAACCCCCCCGCTAAGAAAATCCCACCAAACACTTTATAAAAACTCCACTGGGAAACCCATCATCAGAACCCTTCGACTCAGGTCGATTCCTTCTCGCTTTCCCTATCACCTAGGCTTTGCGAATATTCTCAGTGTTCAAATCACAGCTCTTCGCCTACTAAACATCGTTACAAATTTTTATATCCCAAAATGAGGGGCGAGGTCAGTTTTTCTCCCCGCGCGCAAGTCGCCTTTTTTTTCGTTATGATATCATCCCACTTTTGTGGAATGCGCTCGCGATGCGTCATGATCCAGCTTGGAGGGGAGGACATTTTCCACCCTTTGCGCCCAGCGTCACTATGCGATTTATTTGCAGGAAGAGTCGCTGACTTGATGATAATATAGATTGTGCACCTTCATGTCGGTCAGGCCGGCGTCCAGCTCGGTAACGCAGCTTGGGAGCTGTTCGTGAGCCCCTCCATCAGTGCGTGAGGATTTATAAGCGCTTCTGCCATGCTAATTTCTCTTGTCGCATAGCTATTGCCTTGAGCACGGCCTCGGCCACGACGGTCGCATAGATCCCAACGCCAAGCTTGAGGATGCAGGTTCAACCGACACCTTCTTCACCGAAACCAGCGGCGGCAAGCACGTGCCTCGGTCCCTATTCATCGACTTGGACCCGTCCCCCATCGATGAGATTCGAACGGGCGACTATCGCCAGCTTTTCCATCCCGAGCTGTTGATCAGTGGGAAGGAAGATGCGGCGAATAACTACGCCCGCGGTCATTACACCGTTGGCAAGGAGTTGATTGATTCTGTCATGGACAAGATCCGCCGTGTTACGGGTGAGTGTTGGGCAGCATAGTGTTTAAAAGAGTATGCAGTGGAGAGGCTAATGTGCAACGATGCAGACAACTGCCACTCTCTTCAGGGATTCCTCATGTTCCACTCTTTCGGAGGTGGTACTGGATCCGGCTTTGGTGCTCTCATGCTAGAGCGCCTTGCTACCGAGTACGGGAAGAAGACCAAGCTTGAGTTCTCCGTCTATCCTGCCCCTCGCACAGCATCCGCCGTCGTCGAGCCTTACAATGCGGTCCTGTCAACTCACAGTACCATCGAGCATTCTGACTGCACCTTTTTGGTAGACAACGAGGCGGTCTATGACATTTGCAAGAGGAATCTCGACATCTCGCGTCCTTCCTTTGATCACCTTAACCGCCTCATTGCCCAAGTGGTCAGCTCCATCACTTCGTCTTTGCGATTTGACGGTGTCCTCAATGTCGACTTGAACGAGTTCCAGACCAACCTTGTTCCTTTCCCGCGGATTCACTATCCTTTGATCAGCTACGCCCCAGTTATATCTGCCAAGAAGAGCTCCCATGAGAGCTTCAAGATTCAGGATCTCACCCTTCAGTGTAAGTCCTCGCCCTTGTTGCTTATGCATCTCAGAAATTGACGAGCCCCAGGTTTCGAACCCAACAACCAAATGGTTGTTTGCGACCCCCGAAACGGCAAGTACATGGCCGTCGCTCTGCTGTACCGCGGCGATGTTGTTACCCGTGACTGTACAGTGGCCGTCGCTGCGATCAAGGCCAAGGCGACTTTCAACATGGTCGACTGGTGCCCCACGGGCTTCAAGCTCGGAATTACCTATCAGAAGCCCATGACAGTTCCCTCTGCTGCTGAAGAGGGCGGTCTCGCCGCCGTGAGCCGCTCCGTCTCCATGCTCTCCAACACAACCGCCATTGCCGAGGCTTGGTCACGACTGGACTACAACTTCGACCTGATGCACAACAAGCGAGCCTTTGTGCACTGGTATGTGGGCGAGGGCATGGAAGAAGGCGAGTTCGCCGAGGCTCGAGAGGACCTTGCCGCCCTGGAGAGGGATTACGAAGAGGTTGCTGCCGACTCTTTCGATGCCGACAACGCCGCTGAGTACTAGAGCGTCTTTTGACGGACTGGAAAAAACTAATCGAGTCCACTTACGATTGTCGATGCTGAACGAACGAAAAAGAAAGATTGTTAACTAATTTAATGGAAGTTTTGTTTTTTTGGCTCGAGGTTATTTAAGGGAAAACAAAATTCGGTCGTATTGGAGTCAGATTAGATGAGACCATGTCTCCCAACCCCCCTTTCTTTTCTTTTTTTTTCTTCTTCTTTTTCCCTCTTTTGTTAGTCTTTTTATTTTTAACCGCAGGATATGTATGTACGTTTTGGGAGCAAGCAGGCGAAAAACTTGATACCTATATTCCCCCCCGAGTTTCTTTCGTTGTGTATATATATATATTGGGTTTACGCAGCCTTGGAAGTTGGCTGCATATTTAGGTAGTTAGTCCCTGAAGAAAATCGAATAAATGGAGGAGAGAAAGACTTTTTTGCGTTTCTTTTTTTCCAGCCTGCGTGTTCATTTATTTAAAGTATTTTGACCATATTATGTACTATGCATGTACTCCGTATGCTGCTGACAACTGAGGTCTGTAATTGGATGCAGGGCCTTGTTTTGAAACAGCGCCTCAATGACGTGGCCATAGTTTAAGCAAGGCGGTAATGCCATCCATGACAACTCAGCTCAATGTGTCCTACAGAGTACGGAGTACATGTTGCGCTTAATATATAAAGCTATCAACGTGCACGTTGCATCAATACTAGCATAGCAATATTTTTCATAACCTTCACATTACCATAGGCGAAATTACCTGTTTGCTTGTAATAAAAGGGGATACCCTGTAGCAATTTTTTTTCACCTCTTCTAAACGCCGGTAATCTTTCCTTCTAAATACCCTGCAGTGGCGGTAATGACATAAACAGCAACCAAAAAAAATACGTGGTACCTTCTAACAGGTAGCAGGCAAATAAAAAGAGGGCTAAAAAAAAACCCTTTTGATATGTACATTTTTTTTACGGCCCAGCGCCTGCTGCCCTCTCATGTGATGAGGTAAGCGCCCGCCTTTTCACAGAAACAACCCCGTATTATACCAAGTACTGCCTCTTACAAGCCAAGCCAGGCAAGCAGGGAATCACTCACTCGCTCCCCGTTGGTTAACCTGGAACAGGCGGCACTCGAGGACGAGGATTTTTTATTTTCCATGCCTTGGTCCTTGTTTTCCAGCTCCCCCTCGGTTCTCATTTCTGTTGCCACGCCGCAGCCCTTCTGGCGCTCCGGTTCTGTGGTTTCATTGGCCTGCCGGCCTTCTTTTTATTTTTCTTACCGAGCTTGAGGTCCTTGGGGAGACCGTCTTTGGATGAGGCTCTGCGCCCCTCAAAAATTATACGCTCCGGTGTCTTAAGTCCGTCGACGGCCTCACCGTCCTTTGCAGGAGCCGGAAATGACTTCCTACCGGCATATCGCTGTTTTGCAGCCGCAGACCGGCCCAACAGCTTGCGGGATCGCCCAGCAGCGGCCTGCTCCTCTGGCGTTGCCTTGGGCTTGTACTTTGTGCTGCGGCTAGCGCCGTCGGCGACGTCTGCCTTGGATCTGGCCCGCTCTACAGCCTGAGCCGTCTTGCGCGGATCCTTTGCCCTCGTCACACGGAGAGCACGGGGAAGCATGGGGGGAAACTTTTTCCCGTTGAGAAGAAGAGCAGCTTCTACATCATTGGCGTCCTGTGAAAGCCAGTCAGTCAGCAAAAAAACAAGACGAGGTTTCTGAGGCAGACACATGAAAGGGGGGGGGGAGAACATCATCGTCTTGTGAGAAGAGGACTTACATAAAACTGCACGTATGCAAAACCTTTGCCCACTCTGGTCTTTGAATCTCGCACAACGCGAACATTCTCAACCTTACCTTGCGCTCCAAAGGTACGCCATAGGCCTTCCTCAATGTCGGAAGGCACTTTGTTGCGCTTCTTTTCGACTGTCTCACCGCCGGCTTTTGTGTTCAGAACAGTTTCGTCATCAACAAAGCCAAGGTTTCCAACGAATACACAACATCGATGATTCATTGGGCTTGGATGCGCGACGCTGTCAACTCGAATGTGACGGCCAAGAATTTCACTTCCGTTGAGCTCGGCGACTACTTTGCGAGCTGCGGCTGGAGTTGAGAACACTGCGTATGCATTTGTGGATTTTGTGGTAGCATCCATCAAAGCCTTGGTGATGTACGCCGCTCTCTTTGGCATTGAGCCGGTTGAGAAAGCAACAGAGCGGAAGCGGACAGACTCGATCTTTTGTGGCGGCGAGGCATCCTTATCTAGGACAGAAGAAAGATGCTTCATGAGCTCTTTCTTTGCCGACTTGGACGAGATGGCCTCCGTGGCGACGTTGCCCAAGAAAACAGTTCGAGCGGCCTTTTCTACCTCGCTTTGCTTGCTCTCCTGTGTGAGAGATTCGTGCACAGGAACTTCTTCATCATCTTCTTCTTCGTTGGCTTCCTCCTTGGCGTTTCCTTCCTCTCCCTTCAGGCGCTTGCCAGATGGTTCGGGTTCGTCATCATCCGCAAGTTTTGCCAAATATTTTTCCTCAAGATCATCGTTGTCATGCTTTCTCTTGCGTTTCCTCTCACGCTTCGGCTTGCCTTCTGGAGCGTTGTCGCTGGTCTGCTCGGCCGTTCCGGCCACCTCCATTGTCACAGACATGGCATCTTCTTCGTTTGCTTCATCACCGTCGTCTCCGCCTTCTTCTTGCTCAGCAATGTCATCACCTGCCTCATCTTCGTCGCCATAGTCCAATTCTTCGCTGATCTCAGAGAGCTCATCATCATCGCCTGAATCATCGCCGTCTTCTTTGCTTGATTTGCCGGTGCTGGAGCTTTTCTTCTCTCTTGGGGCTCCAAGTCGAGGTTGTGAGGGAACCGTTACTGGTCCAGCCTGATAGGTACGTCAGTTGTTGATTCTTCTTGATTTATTTTTCTAAATCAAAACAGAGATCGGCAAGAGGCTTACACTGGATGCGAACAGAGCGTCGAGCGTGGGGTCAATGGACTTTGAGGCCACGGCCAACGCATTTTTCCTACAGGCAAAAAAAATTAGCAAGCGCAATCGAAATCCCCAATTGCAGCGTCGCTCACGTTTTGGCCATTTTAAAAGCGTCTCTGCACAGTGCACCCTCGTCAACGAGATGCAGAAAACCCAGCTTTCGGTTGGCGCTTCACAAGGTTGCGACGGAGCGCACTGAAAGCGACAGAAAAGTTCAGAGCAAGCTCTAAAAATTTTGGGTCCCGCCGCCGGGCTTTCAGCGGAACGATGCGTCATTGGTCTCGCTGGCCCAAAGTCCCGCAGATGACCGCGTTTCTGCCACGCCAGGATTCACCGCCCGCCTGCCCTCGGTTTTGCTCCAGGGCCTGGCTCGCCTATAGTTGGGGCTTGTGCAGGCGGCTGGTGCAGCGCTTTGTAGGTCACAGCCGACAGATGCGCGAAGCGGCACCTTGTCTTCTTCCCTCCCCTCCCAGCCCGTTGCTCCGTCCACTCTGCCACGACCCCGTGAAGGCGTCCCCAGCACAAGACAGACAAGCAGCAGCAGTGCCTGAGCTCCAGCTTCACCAGCGAAACACCGTCACGCCGCTTTGCCCGGCCAAAGCCCCCTCGCCGTCGCCGACTCCCTCGCAGCGCCGCCCGCTCAAACTCTTCGCAAGCGACCTTGTGGTGTCCGCGCCAGCCCTGACCAGGCTCTCGACCGACAGAGCTGAAACCGCCCTTCACCTCGCCCATCCCGCTGCCGACGCTCGTCAGCCATCTGCCAGAGTGCCTTGCACTGCGCTACCGGCAATACAATGGCAGCGACGGCCTCGGCGTCGGCTGCTTTCCCTCCCGTGGCCACGGGCGGCGGCGACCTCGAGGACAGCAACATTTCCAGTCCTCTCAGCGAGGTCGACGATAAGGATGCAAACGACGAAGAAATTGAGCACATGCATCTGGACAGAGATAATATGAGCGTCGGCCCAGAGGAAACCCGGGGCACCGACAACGGCGGATCAGACTCCGACAGCGCTCTTTCCGACGCAGCGTCTGACGTAAACTCTGAGGCCAACGACACCGAAGCCGAAACCCTGAGGCTCTACGACACGCCGCAGATCCAGAGACATCGTGACGTCGGCATTGAGCGGTTCAATGATGGCGAGCCCTTTGAACACACCCCGAGCAAGCTCCGCAGGGCGCTAGTAAACGGTGACGATGACTCGGTCTCTGGCGACGATAGCCATGTGGACGAAGACGAAGACGATGATGATGACAACGATGAGAACGAATCACCGACAAAGGCCGTGGCAGCCATCGCCAAGGCAGATGAAGATGCTCAACGTGACTCGCAGGAAAGGAAGCGGAAGCGATCGGCCGTCACTGAACAATCCGACCCGGAGCAGCCAGTCAGGAAACGCACAGGATCGATATCGGCCGCCAATGGAGATGGCGATGATCGCCTTGCAGTTGCTGAAGACGACGCGACACCGGCTGCGAATCCTCCAAGCGGAGGCCAGTCTCCGGAAGACGATGATGAGGCTTCTGCCACAAACCAAGACACACCAACAGAACACGAGGCTACAGAGGTGACGAGGAAGACCAAGCGCAGCGGCTCCAAGCGGAAAAACATCATTGCAGATGACGGCGCTAGCGAAACTCGAGTAGAAGCTCGTGACGAGCTGCAGGACGCCGCGATGGAGGAAGAGCCCGAACCCGACCAACCCGAAGAGGAGGAGGCAGAACCTGAAGCTGATGAAGAAACTGACGCAGCAGCGAGAAATCTCGAAGAACGTAAGTTTATGCCTCTTGAAATTACTCGCATTTTGCGAGACAAGTGCTAATCCGAAAGCAGTGGAAAAGAAACAAGCCGCGTATCGGGACTGGACTCAGATAGAAGAAATGTTTGGCATTTTCAGAGACCGGTAAGTTCCCCCCCCAAAGAGAGCCTCTATCTTGAAGATCACAACAGTCCGCTCATACTGATATTTGAACAGTCTTTACAAGGACAGGTTGCAGAGGCTCGAGGAAGAAGAACAGTCGCTGCACGCCCCAGAGCCCACACATCCTGAATACCTCAACATGAAGCAGTGCCTCGATGATCGGCTGGATCGGAAGTTGCAAGCCATCAATACCGAGTACGAATACCGGCTCAAGGCACTCGAGCGGCGCGCAGTGGCACAACGAGCCCAGATATGGGGCCAATACTTCCAAGCCGTTAGAGAGAAGCGAGAACAGGCTCTGGAGGGACTGAATAGGCAATGGTACGACGTGCAAAGCGCTCGGCGAAGTGCACACAGCTTGCCAGATTATGGTCTTTTGTTCCCAAAGGATCCTTCACAGCGCGTCAGGAATGCCATCGCCTATAACACCGAGGTATCGACTCTCGCTGGCCTCGCCAAATACGAAGGCTTCCCGGCTGGACCAGAGCTGCAGGGGGCATCCACATTGGAGCTGGAAGCTGATTTAGCCGCCATGGAAGTGAGTCTGAAATCTCTTTGGCAGCTGGCCATTGCTTAAAGTATTTCACATTGGCTGACTTGCTCTCAGCGAACCCGGCGCATGCGGCAGAAGCCCTCGATCAGTCACATCCGCGAGGAATACCAACCACCGCACCTGACCCGCCTTGACCCAGCAGGAGAGCAGTTTGTCAAGAACACTCCTTGGGCAAACCCAAATCACTCTGCTCATAAATTCTATCAGCATCACCCAGCTCCAGCGGAAGCCCGCCCTGAGCCCGCCGCTCCCGCTAGTCGGCCGCCTCAGAATGCGCTTCCTCCTTCGACTGATCTCAAGGCGGCTTTCGATGGTTCGGCATCAGCGCGATCGCCTGCTCTCTCTGCACGGCTATCCGAGTCCCCTGAAATCACGCGGAATATCCTGAACCCGTCATCCCACCAAATGAAGCGAATGGGTAGCATCTCAGGACTCAGTCGCGGGTCAAAAACGGCAGCGGCTTGAGGGCTGTCTACTCGTATTTGAAAATGCACACTATTCAGGAACAGCCCGCGCAGCTCGGCTATGATGTGAGGATTTCTGCGTTCGGATACTAATGATACCCAAGATCAGGGCTCATCGTCGGCTCTTTGTTAAGGAAGTGCGGCCTTTCTTTTAACCCCTTCTTCTTGTTTATGCCTGTATGTGTGCATGCGTGTTTTTGTTCTGGAGATTCAAGGATCGGTAAACTGGTAATAAAGATTTTGACGGCGTTATCATGTCCAGATTTCAGGAGGCTGGCAATGGCGGCTATTGATTTGTCTTGCATGGCAGGAGGAAGGTCTTTCACTGTACAGGAAGGGGCGGCTTATTATTTTATTTTCTTTGTTTTCACAGGCCTCTACATATATCTAAGGCGACAGAGTATTCACATGGTTGTTTTTTGCGATTGCTTGGGATTGTTTCTGATGTATAGGAGATCAAAGTAGCTTTGAATCAACAAAATCCACTTCCCAAAACCTGACAGTAATAGTACACAGCAACTTTGGCTGATGGATCGTAATTTGCAACACCTAAGCGCCCCATTTCGTGGAATATCATTCTTCCATCTTTGATTGTTTTCTTTTCTTGTAGGAATATATTCATTTATTTTGCCTGAGACGGCTGTCGAGGGGCATCTGGAACCTTGACATCCTCGAAATCGTCCTGACCGACGGCGTTGATGGTATACCAGTCTACCAAAGAGAAAGACGGCGTCAGTGATTTGAATTGTGTGCAGAAAAGGGCATGTGTAGATTGAACTTACAAACTCCTCCAACAAGTGCGAAGAGGCCGAGCCCGGTCACGGCATTCTTGAAGAGATATGGCCGTCTAGCTCGAACGAGGGCAGGGCCTTGCCGCAGTCGCCGATCGTAGTAAGTGGAATGAGACCTGGATTACAACTAGGTTAATTGGGTCACAATTGGTAGGGAGATGGCCATGTGAATGGGGAGACAAACGCCATCGCTTTATGTCGAGAGCCGCGACTTTCTTTTCCTTGGGAAAACACAGCAGCCTTCTGGATTATTTCGCCGCTATCCAAGGGCCAAGGTTGATCGTATCATGCGCCATAGAGTGGGATGAGCGTTGCACAGACCTGGACGGCACTTCCCCGGCTAAACAGCTGCCGCCGCATTATGGCGACGACGCTGTTAGCAGTCTAGAACCCGAGTTGGTACCTTTCCCATGTACAAAGTACCTTGCGTGCTAAGGCCAAAAAGCTGCTTGCCGTCCATAATTTTTTGACAGGGATCTGCCACCTTAGACCCGCGTCACGTTCCCGTCGCCAAAACCTTGACCAAAGCTCCCCAAGCAACTTAATCTGCATCTGCATTGCACAGAATCCAGAAAAGTCGCCAGCATCTCGACACCACCAAGCGAACGGCCCAGGAAGCGCCATTTCTACTGGCGCCCCGTGCGATTGCTGCGACTCCGTGTTACGAGCTTCGGAAGAACTCCTGCGGTGGCTGGAGTGGGAGATTGGCGCAGGGCATGACGATACGACTAGAAGCAAGATAGAGTATGCCTGTAGCCTAGCCTTTTTGTCGCGCGACCTCAAATGCTGCATCGTTATCCCGCACTCTTGTCAATCTCATGTCGCCCGCTTCTTCGTGCCTATCCTTCATTTACGCATTGAGAGACCACACGATTGCCAATCCTGCTCCCACTTGCGAAACCAGTGCCACGGGGCTAAACTCGACGTCATGGCTTCCACCACCTCGACCCTCTCAGTGCCAGACCAGATCCGCCAGCTCAATGATGCCCGCAAGCTCGTGCTAGGGGACGTCAAGTATTATCCAAGTGTCGTCAGAGGCATCCTGCCAATCATTGGGCCCAAGGCGCCGATAGAGCTGCGACGATGGGTGACGGATTTCCTGTCCGAGGCATTTGCCACGCCGGCATTACCAAATTCAGAGAAGGAGACAATGCAGCCATATGTATTGACCACGCTGGAGTCGCTGATTGAGCAGGAGGTTGATGCGCAGGTTCTGAGGAATGTGATACAAACGGCAGCGAGCATCTACCCGCTTGCCATGAGGTGGATGTTGGTGGCTTCTCTTCCCTGCTAGTTGATGTAAGACCTTGTGATTGCTGACTACTCGATTCTTTTTTTTTCATCTCGCAGTATCAACAACAGCTACGATACGGTGACGTGGGAGAGGATGGTCAGTATAAAGCAAAAAATCTTGCAGATGTGGGACAATGTTCCTCCCACCGTAAGGATATGCTGCATCAAGTTTGCTCAGCGAGTGGTGTTGGCGCAAAGCGTTGCTTCAGGTGCCGAGCATCGGGTAAGACATGAAAACTATTCCGGGATAAGCAAAACAGTGATTCTCATCAAATTCTCTTCTAGTTTGGCGGCGGATTGGACGTTTCTCTGGATAAGGTCCCACCCAACCACCAGACCCTCGACCCTAGAACTCTCGAGGCAGAGGCAAGTGGGCTGTTGGACCGCATGCTGAGCATTTTGCAAGGGAACAAGTAAGTTTACTATTGATTTGCCCATCTTCTCTTCCGACTATGTTTATTCTTCGATGAGGAATTGTCCATGCTCACCAACATTCAGCGATGGCCTTCTAGTAGACGCGACTTTGAATTGCTTGTCCATCATGGTGCGGACTCGCCCTTCTACATCAAGTCGAATTCTCAATGCATTACTCAACTTCAACCCCCTGCAAGCCGCCAACTCACCATTGACCCCCAAGTCCAAGGTGATGATCAAATCCATGGAAAAGACAGCACGCTTGCTGTTGATTCATCTTAGTAAGCGAGATCCTCATAACCCAATCGTGCCTAGAATACAGCAGCATGTCGAGGGCACAATGCGTATGGTGGCCGAGCTCTTCGACAGTGCTGGCCGGAAGAGACCTCTGGAGCCCAAGCCACAAGACGGATATGATGTCAAGCGCCAGCGGATTGAGGCCTCCCAGATCCAGATCCCCCCCTTGGGCCCCGGCCCCCATAGTCTGGCCGATGTCTTCACCCTCATCGGCAATGACGGACTCAAGTTCTTCGACGTCTCTCAGGTTCCCCCCAGCCTCGTAGCCAGAATTGCCGTGAATACTTTGTCCAGGTTGGATGCCCAAGTCCTAGCAAAGGCCGTAGATGGTGTTCGCGGCCGACTCGAGACGCTGAACAATAGCCCTCCTCCGGAGCTGAATCCAAACACTGCGCCTCTCGGTGTTGATGAGGATGAGGATGACTACGAACCAGACTTTTATCAGGCCGAAGATACGGAACAGATTCTAAACAAGCTCGATAACGCGCCAGCACCAGCTGTGGCCGAGCCTATAATAAGCCTGGATGACACCTTGGGGCTGAAATCTTTCAGCCTTCCCCAGCCTCAACAGCTGACTCCACAGATGGCTCTCAACGCGGGCAACGGGACAGTGACGAGAGTGCTGGACATGATGAAGTCGCTGGAGGAACCGGCAACGAAGAAGCAAAAGGCGGGGTTCAGCCGGCTTGCGGCAAGCTCGGAGAGCAGAGACTCCTGGATGACCATCTTGACGCGCCTGGCAACGCGGTCATCAGCTGGTCTGGAGGAGATATCGGTGAAAGGAGAAGCAGACGACTCTTCTCGAGCACCATCTCTCAACAATAGTATCAGAGAGATGTTATACAATTACGTCATGGAAGACTTCCGCAAGCACATCGACGTGGCCGTATCATGGCTCTGTGAGGAATGGTACAACGACAGGGTGCAGCAGAAGACAGGCGGGGATCACCCAATGTACTACGAGAAGTGCACGCTGCGGCTCATTGATGGCTTTCTCCCTTATCTACATCCTCAAGACAAGGTGTTGACGAGGTTTTTGAGCGAGATTCCCGAGCTGAACCGAGCGATTCTTTCTCGCGTAAAACACATGTGTCGGGATCCAAGCGTGACTCAGCTGGCTTTGACAAGCTTGCTATACTTGGTGATTATGCGACCTCCCATCAAAGAAGCCGCGCTGGACGTGGTCCAGGATATATGGACAGACTGTATGTCATATTTGTTTTCCCCCTCTCGTCTCACTCTTCCTCTCTTCCTTCAACCTACATATACCTATACAGAACAAAGTCAGGACATGGCTAACAACTAGACAGTCGAAGATGCCCGGCCTATGGCTGCGAAATATCTTACCAAATATCGGCCGCTATTCATAGAAAATGCAACAAATCGCGAAAACAATGATGGCTCAACACCAGCACCAGCCGGAACTGCCATCACCACATAGACGATCAAAGGTTTCTGTCTTCGCAGCGTGCACTAGGAAAGGGACCAAGATCTTATATTTGCGGCTTGGGATGGGAATTTCGACAGCTGGGAAGCTGCGCAAGGCGAACAGGCCATGGTTCAAACTTTAGATGAGATTTTTTTCCCCACAGAATGCAGGGCCACACCGTGATTGGGGACAAGATAGAGATTCGCTGGGAGGGGGCCTTGCCGGTCGTAATAGTGGCGTAGAATTTGTGTATGAATGAGGCAGGCGTTTGTTGGCTGCCACGCGAACATGACAACAGATGGCGTGGATATCCGGGATATTAGAAATGTGTGTATAAGGCGTCTTACACAGGACGAATGCTAGCAGCATTCAGGATGCATTGGAGGATGGGCGGGGATGAATTTTGTATCACATTAAAAAAAGAAGGAGGGTTTGGAGGGCACATATACAACTAAGGCAGTATTAACTATTGGAAATACCATTCACACACGAGCAAAGGGTTGAAGCGTTTGCGGCCAGAGGCTCTCTCTGCTTGCACAACTGAAGATTTGATGGGAAATAATACGCGGGGAAGACTAAACAAAGATGCTTCCTCCTCTCACCACCCTACGTTCTTTCTGTTTTGCCAAGCCGACAATAAACTAGACTATCCTGCTATAGGTTCATTTCATCTCTGAGAAGCGAGGATTTTTCTCGGAGCAGATGAATAAAATACTACCTTGTCCACCTGTAAACAAATGAATGGGGTACTCTGTAGGTGGTGAGTACTATTCTTTTTATCCCACTAGCGCGAGTTGTCAAAGCTAGCGATACGGAGCAGCGAGATTGCCAATGCAAGGAAGCCAACGATGGCGTTGGACCGCCAACTATTGATCCAAGACCTGCATGCCTAGCAGATGTTGATATACGAAGCCTATAATACGGAGCACAGCTGACATCATCGTGATGGCTTGCAATAACATGCCCGTGACATTTCATTGGAGTTGCTGCCGGCGCATCCTCCGCGCGTCCACCCAAGGCGTCCTCGTTGCCCGGCCAGCCATCGCATTGCATCCCCAAAGGCCGCCTCCTGCAGCATCTCGGACTAAAAGGCCTTTGAGCTTCTCCAATGCCCAACGACTGGAAGCACGCATGCGGCACGTGAAGCCTTCAACAGGCAAGGCGATGCCCCTGCAGGTTGTTTGGACCCCGGACAGCTGTGGGTGGGCTTTGTGCATATTAGAGAGAGACAAAGGCGGCAGAGACATGAGAGACAGGTCTTGGGGCTAACTGTGTGGGCAAAAAAACAAAGAGGAGGGGTTGTTTTCTTTTTTTAACCTTCTTGGTTGGTGATTGGTGGCGGCAGTGCATTGTGTTGATTCCTATGCCCTTTTTTTTCCTTTTTTGGCGCAATTTGGAGTTTGGAGGATCCCCTTTTGAGAGGCACTACTTGTATAAGGGCAAGGAGTGGCCGCTTTTTTGTCGCACAATGGATGTTGAAGCTGTTGTTATTAGACCATACGGGTGCTCTCTCTCTTTGCTCTGATATCGTGTCTGTATAGGCGTCAATATCTTTCTTCTTCCTTTTTTTTTTNNCCCCCCCCCCCCCGGCTCATTATACAGGGCGTTTGCTGGCTCGACGACGATTAAGACGGACGGATCGGCCTGGCTGCTTTCATTTAGTGCTTGCAGCACAAACGAGACACACGACTGCTTCCATCATAGGAAATAGTCACCTTAGGTACAGGAATAGTACTCTACAAGGTAACCTATACTTGAACAAAATGCCACTTCTGCGCCTTCAGAGACAATTCTTCACCATTCATCAGGATACATTGCAAAGTATGACTTGATTTCCCTGCTGTCTTTTTTTCTATTTTCTTCACCCTGTCTCGCTTCTGTCCCCTTGCACTCTGTCTTCTACCACTTGACGCAAATCCTCGGCCCCCCCAGGTCCAATTTTTAATGAGTGACGGTCTGAGCTGAGCAGCGCGTTGCGCATTGCTGCTCAATTTACGCGAAAACGAGCGAATGCTTGCCGTACCCACCGCTCATACATAGATGATACTTTGTACCTAGCACTGCACTATAACGGTAACGCATACAACTTGCTTATTTCATACAATCTGCACTGCCCTGCACAAAACAACCACTGCATTACCATCTACAATCGCCTTTTTGCTTCTCTCACCACTCGCCTCACACGATCGCCCCCCAGATTCCGCCACCCAGACCAGAGATTGATTTGCTGATGCTGAGTTGCTGCTCGCAGCCGTCCAACCCGTCGCCCGCACTCCCTCGCTAGATGATTCACCAGGCACGAGGACCTTAACACCAGCTTCTGCCGGCACCGTCAACAGCATGCCGAGTCGCGCGGCCTCCGTTTCCAAGCAGGCCCTGGCCAGGACAGCCACGATCCGCAGCGTGCCGAGCTTCGAGGGCTCCGAGACGAGCCCTGAGAGCAACCACGCCAGCGGCCTCTCCAGCAGTGTCAACAGCAAGGCCAGCGGCCTGTCCGTCGCGGCATCGGCCGGGGCTCAGATCGAGAGAACACCGTCGCCAGTAGCCAAGCCCAACCCCGAGAATACCGTGGACGACTCTCCTGCGCACTCGGACAACGCCACAGGCCCTGTGCCTAGGGTCGTGGAGCCATCACCAGCACCCCTGGAAGAGACGGTGGACGGAGACCAGGACAACCAAGACAGCGCGCAATGGGATTCGACGATTGGCAAGGCGGGTTTGGGAAAGACAGGCCGAGTCATCAACAAGCTCGTCAGCGACAATGACGCCCTGAAGCGCGAAATCAAGATTGAGCGATTGCGGGCGGAAGAGGCGAAGCAGGCCGCCAAACTGGTCGAGGACAAGATGGAGCGCATGGTCAGCGACTACGAGAGCCGACTGCTAGAGGCAAACGTCACCAAGACGCTGCTGGCGAGAAAAGAACGACAGGTCGAGACCTTGATGGCAACAGTCGATACCGAGAAGAAGAAGACGGTGGCAGCTCAGGAGCTGGAGCGGAACTGGAGGGACGAGATGGAAAAAGTCAAGCGCGACGCCAAGACGCAGGTGGACGATGCGACAAGCTATGCTCAGCTGATGGAGGGCCGGTACAACGCCATATCCTCCCATTGGCGCGATCAGGGCGACGAAGTCAACAAGGCCATATCCACAATCAAGACCGAGATCAACACCATCGTTGACGAGCGCAAGTCGGACGACGATAAGATCCAGACACTACGAGACTTGTGCGAGCAGCAGGACAGCAACATTCAGAAGCTGAGGCGCGAAAAGGAGGATATTGCACGGCTGTTTGAAGAATACAAGAAGGCGCAGGAAAGTGACCTAAAGGACATGAAGGAGAATGCCAAGAAGACAGAGGAGGAGCAAGAGAAACTACTGGAGGAGGCCCGGGAAACGCTGCATAAGCTGAGATGGGCTCTCAACGTCAGGGAGAATGTCAAGAGTGCCGAGTGAGGCCTGATGCCGCTGCTCCTCTCTCTTCCTTCTACGCATCTCTCCTCTCCGTCCTGTTCTCTCCTCCAAGGGCGGCATTTTCCCTCGGCGTTAAACTCTTGATTCTTTCTAACTGTCGGTGCATTCATACGGGGGCTCTCTATGCTAATGGCTTTTTCTGGTTTGCGTTGTTTACTTCCCACTTATCACCCTCCCTGGTGCAGTACAGCGGCTTTATATAATGATACCACTTTCTCACTCCCCGCCTTCTCCCCTATCCTCTCTTTTCACTTACTGATTTTTTATTGCTTCTTCACTTCCTCTCGTTCTCTTGTTCTGGTTTTTCTCTACCGTTTGTTCATTCGTTTCTATTAATTGTATTGAGGGGGTGGTCGGTTGGCTGTGGGCAGGATATGATAATCTTTTCCCCTTTCTCTTCACTCTTCTTCTTCTTCTTCTCCCCATTTGCATGCTAGGAGGCCTTCGCTCTCATGATACATTTGGCGTTGGATGCATTTTCACATACACACACACTCAAGAAAAAGATAAATAGTTATAGTCTCGCATTACTGCGCTAGATTTGTTTTTGAAGCCTTGGCTTTTGGCAAAGCTCCGACATGCTAGAAACTTGCGCTTGACACAAGAGACATATACACAATACCTACTTATATAGATAGATCATGGCCGGAAGATGGGGCATCAAGAGAACAGCAGGATAAACAATATGAAAGCATATACAAAGGATATCTGGCTTGTGTCGTTTTAGCTTCTTCCCCTTCTCCTTCTTCTTCTTCTCCCGGGTTACAACATGGAGTGTAATGCATGTTTATGAATGGATAATAGGCTGCGGACAGTGCATTATTGGCGCCTGTGAGTGTTGATTGTGTTTTTTTATACAAGTATATTTCATTGAGGTCTTTTTACTGCGAGAAGGCGCTATGCTACACCGCTTGGATATTGAGGAAGTGAGGACTGCATGAATGAATGGAAGGTCTGTCCATCTGAAGCATGATTGCAAATGTATCTTGTTATATAATGCCACAATAAAGATAATGCAATAGTACTAATATTATTATTGGAGGGCTGCACTGGTAATGCGGGTGCAACTTTCACAATAGAGATGCATATTGAGCATCCAATGTCAGATCAACTGATTATTTAAACCGCCCTCTCCTATTCACAAACAACAAACAGCCCTCAAGAGCTCTGGAGCCAGTTTCTGAAAACAATATCATCTGGCATCTAGCTATTTCTAGAGATAGAGTGACGAATCCAAGTATCAATGCAGTGAATAGCCCTCGAGTTGGGTCAGGAGACCACGTGCCCGGGCTGCACTTACCCTCGCAGGTGTCGCCCACCTGGCAGTTTCCTCCTATATGTATAGCCCTAGAATTCCCTCGGGCATTTTCTTTTTGTTGTCAACCTCTTTTTTTCTCCCCGGAAATTCTCTTCTTCTCTCTTTGTTTACAGTGTTTTTCTGGACGCGTCCGCTCTCTGTTCTCATCTTTGTTGTCTCACGCACTTTGTATGTTTGCTCCCTCAGGGCTGATTCTTTATGAGAGAATAGCAGGTTTTCCTCTGCTAATGCCTCTAGTCTCTGTTTGGTTCCTCTGCCACTTTACTGCTTTGTTGAGTGTTTGTTGAGGACACCCAAGGCTGCCTGACGTATTCACTTGTCCGCTCTGCAGCAGCAAGACTTTACCTATATCAATCTGGATGTTGAGTGTCTCTTAGGTATGTTGACGTTTTCGCGTTTGTCAATCTTCCATCCAAGTAGATATACGTATATAATTTTCTTGGACTCCTCTATTCCTCGAGGTCTCTCTAATCAATTCCCTTGTTTCTCATCGAGACTTACAACTCCCAATATCGCTAATTGCTCTTCTATAGCTTGTCGGTACTATTGTCCAAAGTCTCTCGTTCTGAGACCGCTTGCAATTTCTCCTGCATCATGGATGGAAACTCTGACTTTGTGGAGTTCTACATCACATGCAATCCTCTATTGCTCTCGCGGGGTGTTGAGCACATTATCGAATCTGCCAAGTCGGCCTGTCAAGAGGTATTTTGTTGTAGCATATTAACTTGTCTGGAAATCTGACGAATAACTCGCCTAGAACGAGCTTGCCGAGATTTTATACGAGCCAGATGTCCCGTGGTTCAAGTGTATCACGGCGGTCGAATGCCGCGACATTGTCAGCGGTATTATTCAGGATCTTCTCCTTGAGTTGATAGAGGTAGAAGTAAAGCCTCTTGGCTTTAACCCCTTTGATGACAATGATATTGGCGACGGGGTTTCTCACCCAGATGTAGTGATGAAAGCGCCCGAGCCCCGCATGATTCCTTGGGCGGCATACAAATGCCAGGGAAGCAAGATCTATGACACTTTTGTCGACTACCAATTTCCCGAAGCCATGGCCCCTCTCCCTTTCAAAGTGGCTTGGAGAGGGCTTCAGAATTCTAGCGGTGCCTCTATCGAAACACTCTTGTTTGCATTTCGGTCTCTTTTAAAAGCTGAAAATGTACCGGCTACTACCGGCGAGTTTGCTCTCTTGACTGACTGCCAGATATCTCACAACATGCGAGAGAACTTGGTATACATCGGATCTCAGGGGTCAAAGGCAGCCGTCGATAATGCAGTTCGGAAGCTTGAATCAATGCTAAATCTTCTGGTGTGTATCATTCATTATTATCACCATGGCAAGTCTTGAGATGTCTAACAAATCACAGGCAAGTAAAATCAAAGTGATATCGCACCGCATTCTGCCTGAAGGGACAGAGTCTCTTAAGCTGGTATATCGATGGATATCTCATATCGGACTGGATAAAGCAACCTTTGTCGTTCAGTCTGGCAAACTATCTGTTGAAAGCGAACGGAAATTACTCCTGAATGCGGCTGTGATCAGGACTGAACGACGGGATAGACATGATCGTTGGATTCTTGATGATACTGTCTATCCGCTGAAAGGCGTACCGCAACTTGAAGTGGGACAGACGTTCGATGCCTTCAAAGGTTACGTTCCGCCTTCTAAACCAAAGTTTGCAATTGACTTGGATCTAGCACTTCTTCTTCCGGACAAATCACAACACGTAAAGGAAGTGACGAATCGTTTGGCAGCTGAAATGAAAAGGCCCAGAAGCCCTCTTAGATCTGCTCAACGCCACACAGAGATCCTAATTCTCAACAAGGCAATGGCGGACAATCACAAGCCGGCACCTTCAGACCCAGCAAGGGATAGTCCAGATGCGACTTTAGGCCAGGGATTACATGGTGGCCGCCAACAGCCGCCTCCCAAGATTAGGGGTGGTGATGAATCATTGGAAAAGCCTGTGAAGCAATTGAGCATTACGGACATGGAACCCTTGCGCACCTCCCAACAACCGATTACTGAAGGTATCCTTATTGACTGTGAAGGACTAGTAGAGAACACAAATCAGTCTGAATTTATGCAGACCAACCACAGCCAAGAAGAGCTTCTCATATCCTTTACTGAGTCGGGCGAAGGGTCGCCTTGTGGTGGTGAAACCCTTTGCAGCATAAACCAAAGCTCAACCATAGAGCTTCAGAAAGCACATGAGGAAATCGTGCGTCTTGAACAGTTTGAACAATCTGATGACCTCATCCTGCTGGAAGATGGCTCACAGGCTCAGCAGCCTCCCAAGGGGTTGAACATTATGGAAGCTTTCGATGATCCGGCTTATATTTCTCTTCAAAGCTATCAACCACTGTTGGCCGAGAATGTGACTCCTACCGTTTTAGCAGAAGACAACCCTCTCGAAGCCCAGGAGCAGAGTTCTATGGGTATTTATTCTGGTGGTATGACCCACTTCGGATTAGCAGAGCAACGGTCAAGGGAACTCTTCCGAACCATGAATCAAAGGGGAGGCCGTGCCATCACCAAACGGGCCAAACAGACCTATTCTCCTGGAGGAGCCAGTACGCATCCCCATCAAGCGATGGGAAGTAGGAGCCAAAGCATTCAAACTCCTACGACGAGGGAACACCTGGATGATTCTACGATGTCAATGGGACCAGCGCCTAATCCAGAGGTGAGTCTACAGGGTTCTTTGTTGATCAGGTACTGACAAAAACGCTTCGTTAGTTTGAAGCGTCATTCCCGCCGCTTGCAGGAGCACCACCGTCACCTAAGAAACAGGCAAAAAAGCCGCTCCTTTATTCCGATGCTGCCAAGTTTCCAAAGCCTCCAGATGCCGGGAATCGTCGGACCCTGCAAGAGCCCCAAAGAGCCCAAGACATGAACGGTATCAATAATCAGTCCCGCTTACTTCCGACGAGCGCGGTCGCAGCGACAGCCGGAGTGGGCGGAAGTTCAACAACAAAAGAGCCTAGGCTCGAAGACCCTCATGAAAATGATGTCTACGCTCCCCCAGAGAAGAGTGATATCTTGCGAGATACGGAGAATGAGCTAAGAAACATGTCACAGATTCTCGAGCTTGCTTCTGGTTACGTCTCCCTGGAAGTTATTTTTGGACGCATATACATAAAGAAGATGGCTCCTTCTATGGTTAAGCAGAGTGGTTCTGGTCCGTCTTTTTCAGTCGACGAGGGGGCTAAATTCTTGAACGGCCCCAACTTTCTACAGGACTGTGTCGGATTCTCGCCAATTCTGTCGACTTTGGGGGGCGATGCCAATGTCTTGGTTGGTATTACGCCGCCGGATGAAACACCATGGCACCCGTTTGAGAAGGAAAGTTGGTACGACTTCAAGTGTAAATTCCCTGGCCTCAAAGGCGAGCCTTTCGTCGTTGAAGTAAACGCCGACTCATTCCGACATCGATGCAGAGGCCTCCGTCATGAAATCTTCACCATGTACATGCACAGCCCTCAGCGGGCATGGGATATGAAGGCCTGTGGAGCTCGGTCAGCCGCTCTGGGGATGGAACCCAAATACAAATGTTTTGCCGAGTCTCTAGTTGAGCATATATCTATCTAGTAGGGCAATGACATGCAATTGTGGATCAGAGGTGATTAAGCTAACATTGTAGCAGTGTCAATGGGGATGGGGGCATAGGTATTGAGATTTCTGAAAGTGCAAGCATGTGGGCACGTGTCGAAACCGTCAATATGCGACAAGTTGCCCGATATCGCCATGGGAAGAAGGGCGGAAGCAGTGTTCTCTCAGTGACAATGACCCATGTGATGGAGGAGAAGGCACTTAGCGACCAAGAGGAGGCTGGCTTTGATGAAAGTCGACTTTTCGTCCTCTCCAACATTTCGCGGGATAGCGCCTTGCCTCATCAGCACCTGGAAGCTAGTATAACCTCTTCTCGGCTGCAGCGATACTTCAACGAGAACATCAATTTCGAGTGCGGTGACCAGGCTACTTGGGACGTAGAGTGTCTTGAGAGCGAAGGCATCTTTGAGGACATTCTCAGGCCAGCTTTTGGGATGATTAGCCATATGGATCGCATTGGGTCATCGAACAACACGATGGGAGGCTTCAGCGACCAGGCTGCCTTCCATGAGGCAATGGTAGAAACGGATGTGAAGAAGAGGAAGTGGGCATTTTGGTAGAGGGAGTCCAGGTCTGGGTCACTGTGCAATCGTCATGAGTGAGTATTACGAGATTCTTCTCGTAACAAGGATTACAACGCACAGTTGAGTGGCACCACAGGGTTTATTGTTTCTTGGCTCGCGGCTCATTCGCATGCAGAGGGATGGGATGAAAGCATGTTTGTTAATCGAGTGGCGTTAAACTCTCCATTTAGAACTCAAGGATTTGTCCCCCTGGCTAGTCCATTAAGGGGCTAAGTTGTATGTTGTTTGTGCGGGAAAAAAAAAATACCTGCTAGGTAGTGTGATTGACTTGATATTTACAAAGTGCGCTCTTCCATCTCCACTGAAGCAGTACAGGAGCTAATAGCTACTAGTACCTGATTCCCGAACGGGAAATTATACTAATAAGCAATAGGCTATTAGGTGGAACTAGCCTACGGATGAGTGAGCTGTTTCGTCCGCCCCGCAGATGCTGCCTACATCCTGACTCTGACATGGCGATGCATTTGTTGTGACAGACTGGGGGATATCTGGGTTGTTGAGATTAGAGAAATCTTTTGTCTTTTATAGCATTGTTTTATAAGCGATAGTTCGCCTCACTTGAGTGGTGATTGACGGCTGCGTGTTTTGGCTATTCACCTTGCGTCTCAGAGATGCCTTCTTCAGTCCCACTTACGTGGAGTGAGGCCATCTCGGCTGTTGCCTCTGTGGAAAGGCTTCCTCTGGCGCTCGGAGTGAGCGTCATTTGCTTGGTTATTTACGTGTTCAGGCTGAATTGGGTGCTGTCGCATACGCCCCAAGAAGTGGTTGATCGTGCGGGCGAGCAGCTGACGAAGGAGTATATCCTAGATGCATATGAGCAGGTGAAGAAGGATGGGATCGACTGGGAGGGAAAGCTGCCGCCTCGGAAGGATAGACGATATATCGTGGTGGGAGGCTCCGGTGAGTTTGACAATGGAATTTACCTACGAGGAAAAAAACAAAATTGATGAAAAGTTTGCGGCTGTAGGATTCCTTGGAGGACAGATCATTCTGCATCTCTTGGCCATGGGAACCCCGCCTGAGGCCATTCGCATCTTGGATGCGCGTCCGCCATTCAACTATAAAGAAGAGTTTTCTCGCGGGGCGCCATCAAAGGTGGCATTCGTTCTGACCGACATTACTGACGAGGCGGCAACCCTTAAATCATATCAGGCACCTTGGCCGAAGGCGGTGGCTGGTCTACCGTTGACGGTTTTCCACACAGCAGGAGTGATTCGGCCGTTTGAGAGATATGGGATTTTTTACGAGCGCAGCTCAAAGGTCAACGTCTCTGGCGCGCTGCATTCTCTTCAGGCGGCGAAGAAGGTTGGCGCCGGCATCTTCATCTACACGTCGAGCTCAAACGCGGCCTTGAGGCAGGTCAAGTGGCTCTTTGCGCCGTGGGGATCTTCACAGCAGCCTCAAGGGTTCTTGCAGGACCTGAACAATGATGACTTCTTCGAGCCGCCTCGGCCGCCGCATGATTTCCCGACAAGCTATGCGCAGAGCAAGGCCGAGGCAGAGAGGCTGGTCTGTGGCGCTGATGAGGGAGCATCTCGCGGAGGAGTTCCAACGCTACGCGCAGGCGCAATCCGTCCCGGCAACGCCGTCTACGGGCACAGGAACGACAACATCACAGGCAAGATGCTTGGGCTGAAGGGATTTCCCAGCTGGGTGGGCGCCAATGTGCAGAACTGGGTGCATGTGAAGAATGCCTCGCTCGCGCATTTGCAGTACGAAGATGCGCTGCTGGGCGAAAACGTGGAACAAGTTGCCGGCCGGCCGTTCATAGTCACGGACAAGGGGAAGCCGCATCGGTTTCGCGACATTTATTTCCTGCTGGGCACGGCGAGCACGACAGACTTTCAGATGAGCTACCCGCCGCCGGTGCTGATGCTGATGCTCTCATACCTGGTGGAATCCTTTGCGGTGCTGGTGAATGTGGTGCCGCTGCTGGGCAGGTTTATGAGCGAGCCGGGGGAGCCGCTGAAGTGGCTGCAGCCGGGAGTCCACGCGACGAGCTTGCATTATTTCGTGGACGATTCAGAGGCGAGGAAGAAGCCCAAGGACGGCGGGATTGGATACACGCCATGCTGTACGACTGTGGAGGGGATGTGCGCTACGGTTGCGGATTGGAATGCGTGGGTTGAGGAGGAGGAGGCGATGAAGCAGAAGTAAGATGAGAAGGGAGGGAATGGTGATTTTGATATTGTTGTATCTAGATATGAAGCGGTAAGAAGGGGAGGAGGAGGAGTGTATGCGTGGATGTCTCTGTGATGGGGCCATGACAATAGACTAAAACTAGACAGTTGTGTGACAGGAATGATGTTTGGGCTAATAGCAACTCCCGTTCTGCTTTAGTTTGCCAACTACCTAGTCCTACTACTGCTAATCTACGGAGTACTCAGTTGTGGTAACCATTACCAATGTCATCAAACAACAATCGCAGCCTTTGATTCTATCCATATCCATATCCAAAACTCCATCAACTCCGCTGCTATTGTCCGCAGCCACGGACTGCTAGAACCGCCCGAGTGCCGCGAAACCCACCTTCTGTTACCCTGAGCTTTCTCCAGCTTTGGGGGCTTCGCGTCGATCCAGCCCCTCCGTAGCGATTCCAGCGGGGGGGGCCTCAGCCCCGGCTGCAGGGCATTGGCCAGCGGTTTGCAGTGGGTGTGGCACACTGGAGGAAATTCCCGTCTCGGCTGTTCCCCCCTGCCCGTCCCGTCAAAAAAAAAAAAAGGCAGCCCATGGTCGTATTCGCTTTTGTCGTCCTAGAGGTGTGAAAAGGCGCCAATAATGGCACGACGCCGCCCTTCTTCTGCTTCTGCGTGACCCCACGACGACGCCCTCTGAAATTAATCTGCATTTGCTCGGCCAATGGTCAGCATCTTGCCATCTGTGCATTGTCGCTGCAGTGCCTCTTTTCGCATTTCTGCTTCTCCCTTTTCTCATCCAAGAGCCAACAGTTGCGGCGCATACGCGGAAAGGCGACGACGCAGCAAGAGGCGCCGTCAAGAATGGCGTTTGGCATCCTCGAGCCCAGCTCGGGGGAGAAAGTCCCAGGTGAGGAAATACCGGGGAAACGAGAAGTTTCTTGGCACGGCGCGAGGTTTTTTGGGGGGTCGGCGCTTGACTACTACCTAGATAGTGACTGACGATGGCTTCCCTTTTGTGTTTGTTTTTGGTGTTTAGGGACGACTCATTTCTACGATGACCCTTCGCAGCCTCAGACGGCGACGGAGCCAGATACCGCGAGATTGAAGTGCGATACCAGCGGCAAGATACCGATTATCCTCGTGCGTCTGCGTCCCTTGTCTAGCGTTGATTCCATTTGACAGCAGATATAAGTATGTATATGAATAACAACGTACTGACCTGGTCACACGCCACAGGTCCCTCAGCCTTCGGATGACCCCAATGATCCTCTCAACTGGCCCCTATGGAAGCGCGATCTTGTCACCTTCGTCCTCTGCTGGGCTGGAGTCCTTGCCACGTCGCTCGGTCCTATCCTGGCCGCAAACACAGTCACTCTGTCTCGCCTCCTCTCAAAGACCCTCACCAGAGTTGCCCTCCTCACGGGCTATTTCCTTCTCGGCGCCGGCGCCGCTGCCGTCGTCTTCGTCCCCTCTGGTCGAGTATGGGGCAAACGCCACCTCTTTCTTCTCGGCATCTTGATCATCATCGCCTCGAGCGCATGGGCCGGTTCCGCGGGAACCGACTATGGCAGTCTGCTCGGTGCTCGAGTCCTCCAGGGCGTTGGCACTGCCCCGTATGAAAGCTTGCTCAACGCGGCCGTTGGTGACTTGTACTTTGTCCATCAGCGAGGAGTGCGCATGGCTTTCACCAACTTGGCCATCTTTGGCGGCGCCTTTTTTACCCCGATCGTGGTTGGAAAGATCACGGCCGCCATAGGCTGGAAGTGGACCTTTTACTTCGTCTCCATCTTCATGGCCGCCACGCTTCCCGCAGTTTTCCTCCTCTGTCCCGAGACGGCATATCGCAGGGATACCAAGCTCAACACCGACACAAACGCAGAGGCCGAGGAGGAGATCAAGCTTCAGTCGCGAATCGCAACGGTCAGCAACCCGCCGTCTGACGAGGAGGAACCGCCAAAGCAACGAGCAGGCTTCGTTCTCTTCCCTACCTCGAGAGCACTCCAGCCCATTGGGAATGCCAGGACTCCGAAGAAGACCTTTGCCGAATCTCTGTCCCTGTTCGACGGCGCCAAGACAGACGAGCGTTACTGGGTCTTGCTGCTGCGGCCGTTCCCCCTCATCTTCAACCCAGCGTTTGTTTGGGGCTGCCTGATCCAAGGAACCATGATTGGGTGGACCATCTTCATCGGCGTTCTCGTCGCCGCCATCTTCATTGGACCGCCCTACTTCTGGGGCGAGGTCCCGGCTGGCTACGCCTACACGGGCGCCTTCGTCGGCGCCCTCTGCGGGTTTGCCGTCTCGGGCCTCCTCGCCGACTCCAGCGTCAAGTACTTGACTAGGAAGAACCACGGCGTCTATGAGCCCGAGTTCCGGATCTTGCTCGTCATCCCCATGCTCATCGTGGGAGGCATCGGCCTGTTTGGGTTCGCGCTGACTGCCGGCAGCGTCATTTCCGGCGAGTTCAGCTACATTGTGCCTCTCGTCTTCTTTGGCTTCGAGGTCGCCGGCATGGTCATTGGTGCCGTCGCAAGTTCGCTCTACATTGTCGACGCTTACAGTAAGAAAAGAGATATCCCCTTGGATGATGTCATGGTCATCACAAGCTACTTGTGTCACGGGTAGTGCTTACAGCTTTTTGTTTACAGGAGACCTCACAATCGAAGGCTTCACTCTAATGATCATCTTCAAAAACATCTTCAGCTTCATCCTGACCTTTTTCGCCTACGACTGGCTCATCAGCGGCGGCATCAAGCACACCATGATTGCCATTTCCATCGTCCAGGTCGTCGTATGCGTCACCAGCATTCCCATGTGTACGTTCTCTCCTCACCATGGCCTCTGCACCATTGCCTTTTTTTTTTTTTTTTTTACTAACACGTGTGTCATGTAGATGTGTTTGGAAAGCGCTGTCGAGCATTTTACCACCGCCATGATTTGCTAGCCCTTACCGGCTTACAATAGTGAGGTTCGTTCTGTCGTGCGTCGTGTGTTGTTCCACCTGTGTTTGTGTAAGCGTTTGAAAATTATCACTTGCGGCGGGAGTTGCTCTGAGCAGTTTTTACGGATCGAGTTTTAATGGGATTATAATGGGAACAGTGTCTGAATGATACCAAAGCAAAGGCAAAATCTGCTAGGACGGTGTACGGGATTCTGCGCTTTGCTGTTAATAATACAGAGTTGTAAGGTATGGTAGTTAATCTTAATGGGCGTGGGACCGTTGCAGAATATGAACATGTACAACATCACTCATTACAAAAGACGCCAAGCACGCTTGTCGGCAAACGGTGGTAACTTGAAGTTTGTATTTCGTTGGGTATATATTTATATATCACATCAACCAACCGCCCCATCAAAACTACAGCATAATACTATGTGCTGTCAATGTAGGATTTCGTCAAATCATGCCTTGCTAGCATCGGCGGCGGCGAGTGCTGCGGCGCCCTTGGTCAAAGTCGACTTCTTGACGAGGCGCAGACCGCCAAGCAGCATGACTAGGGCCTCGAGGCCGAGAATGACACCCAGCGTAACGAGAGCGCCAATGACACCGGCGACGGGCTTGCTGATGTTGCTGTTGTCGGAAGACTGGGTGGACGGGGAGCTGCTGGAGCCGGTAGAGTTGGAAGCGCAGACCCCGTCGGTGTTGCCGCAGGTCTGGCACCAGTCCTTGGTGTCGTCAATGGCAAACTTTTTCATGCCGTCCTTGAAGTCGCTCCAGCTGATGGTAGTCTCCTTCTGGCCAAACAGGGGGTAAGCTGTGAGGCCGCCATCGGCAGCAGTACCATTGGACCAGAGGAAGCGAACGGTGAGATCCTCGGGCTGGATCTGAGTGGCGCTGGGAGCGATAAGCTCAATCGCCATGGAGGAGGCATAGTTGCAGATGCCGTAGAAGTCGTTGGACGCAGCAGGCAGCTGGGCGAGGCCGAAGAAGGCCATGAAGGCGCCATAGGCACCGAATTGGATGTTGAAGCGGGGGCCAGACTTGCCGTCGACGATGTTCTGGAGAGCATCCAAGATCTGGCCAGCAAGGACGGAGCCGGCAATGGCGCGGACGGGCTCGCTGCTGTTATAGGCGAGATTCCACTCATGGGTAGAAGCGAGATCGTAGAGGTTGGCGAGGGTGGACTTTGTGAGCAGGTTGTCAGAGGGGATAGAGGAGTTGTGGATTGTAGCAACGTTAATGTAGTCAAAGACTAGAGAAGAACAAATGTTAGTTGATTGATACGTTCCTCTTGATACAGAGGGCAAACCAGTGGAGAGTCCATACTTGAGTAGCCATTCTTGAAGGTGGCTTGGGTGGAGTTGTAGGTTGTGTTGATGACGGGCAGAAGGTTCTGGTAAAAGTCCTTTGTATCGTCAAGGGTGCTGAGATACTCGGGAGTCAGGAAATAGCTGTTTGAGCTGACTACAGCATCGCTGCAACCGCTGCTGCCCTGAAGCCAGGCATTGCTCTCGGATCCAGCCGAGCTGGCAGAGGTAGTGACGGTGTTGACGGGAATATACTGAGATCCGCCAAAAGGAGCAGTGACGGTGGTGCCATTGGCAAGCTTCTGGGAACCGGCGCTCTCCGAAGGTGGGTACAGGCTCTGCACGAAGACAGCTGCCGAGTTCTGTAGAACATTGTCCAAGGGAGCAGTGACGGCAAGCTGGGACAGAACAGCCTTGTCTGCACTGATGTCGGCGATACGAAGAGACCCGGCATCTGAGGCAATGTAGCGGTTGCGGTAGAAATCGGCGGAGCTCTTGACCTGATCAGCACCGAGGGGAGTCAAACTGACGGGGCTCCACGCCTTGGAGGTCCGGTCTCCGTGACGGTGGAAGACGTAGACGCCGAGGACCTGCTCAGCCACGGCCGGCGCAACGGCAGCAGCCGAGAGGGTTGCGAAGAGGAGCTTAGACTGCATGTTGACGAACAATGTTGTTGCTTTCCCACGAAGTGACACCACAGCTTCTGGAGGAGCTCAGTCGACAATCTGCCTCACGGAGTATAAGCTATAGCTATCGCAAAAGAGCTAGAAGCATGGGGCTGGCAGGGGGGGATGGGGGTGTTTGGAGGATGCAGCATGTTAATATATACCTACTGCTCTCTAAGTAGCATACAGGAAATATATGGTTCATCCATGTTGAAAACCCGCAATCCTTGGCCCACGGGCTATCCATTTCTTGCATGCAGGCGAAGGCCTGGCCCAGCCAAACCGGGCATGTGTGAGCGAGCCGTTTGCAGAACAAGCTTTGCTAGATCCAATTAGCTCGGGAACTTTTCCCGGGGGTCCTTGCAACTTCGGGATATCTTTATGGGCCCATGCTGAGTGGAGAGCTGGAACAGACGAATTGAAGCCTATTGAGTGGGAGAGGAGAGGGCAAAAAAAAAGTGGCGTTGAAGATGCAGAAGCCCCGCCGAGAGGGGAAGTAAGAAGAGAGAGAAAAAAAAGGTTGCAACCATGTTTAGATTATCGGCTGTCTCGCGTCGGATAATCGGTGGCGGGGAGCTTACCTGCTAGCCTAGTGCTGCTTAGGTGCTGCTTTTTGGTGCCTACCCACCTGAAAGTAGGCCGGACCTAGAAGATCGACAGAGGCAGACAGAAGCTTTTCCTTCCAGCTGAGGCGCTGTTTCCGTTCGCCACAGGGGATGCATTACAGGCATCGTGGGCGGCGCATTACAGGTGATACATGCCTAAAGGCGCCCAGCTTCAAGGTGCCATCAGGGTGCCTGAGAGTAAAACCTCTAGTACATAGCAATTGTCCTTTTGGCATCAATCGGGTTCTGCCAAGGCAGCAAAGAACGCATGATGCTGATGCTGACCTGATATTCATTCTTCATTCTTCATTCTTCACCCTCTTTGGGCTCGCAGCGCATACTAAGCCATGCACCATCTAGTCCCTTTGAGCAATTCCTCCGTTCTCGTCACCTGTAAACAACTTCCCCGACGAGAAAATGCAACCCAGGCCGGCCTATTTGCGTGTTGCCACCACCACCAAACCAATATCACCCCCGCCCGGAGATACAACCGCGATTCTATTGGATAGCCAAGCTGCTGGCCATGGTCAGCGTATCGACCCGGGCATCGTGCCGACAGCCGCCCTGCTTCTCGCCGAGGTGGGGTTTGGCCCGATAAGAAGAATCGAGCTCGTAAAGGCAAAAGGTATTGGCCCGAAAGCGAAGTAAAAGCGAGGCATCAGGATGGGAGAGTAGGCTCACGTGTGGTGACTTCAATGGCTGTGGCGATCCGAAATCTTATCTGGTGCCGTGGCGCTGGACTATTGTTCTGCTGCATCCGCGACGTTTCGTTTGGGTTGGGCACACACACCTTCGCGCATCGAGCCATGAGGCGAAATCTCCAGATGCGCGGCCCCAAGATTAGATCTTCTGGAAGCCTCCGTCGCCACCGAGGAGCAAATCTGGAAAAACTCAATTCGACTCTATCGAGCCGCCGTTGCGCCTTCTTCATACACGCGGGATATCATTGAATGTTGCGCTCAAACTACTTGTAGTTTTCCCGTGTTCCCTGTTCTATATGCCGCCTCCCGGTCGAAGAGCGGATTTGTTCACATTCCACCCACTTTCCAGTTTACCGACGCTTTTTCTGTAACAGGCATTGAATATTCAGCTCGATAAGATAACAACTAACCGTCTGCATGGGTACATGAGAACTACTCTCAATTCAATCTTTGTTGTTGACAGCTGTGCAAAACATCTCCGAGGGCGAATGGATCCGCTGTGATGTATGCGCTATCTGGAGACTAGCTGCATTTGTGCATCTATGGCTGGGTACTGTGCAGTACCGGGCACCAGACTTTGGTATCGTGTCAGCTTCTCTTACACATGATGTTATAAGATTGCCGAGGCTGCTGACTATGATGTATCTTGGCATTGGATGGGTGGAGAGGCGATGAGTGCAGCTTGGTAGTAATACTACTCGTCATTACCCCAGTATATAGACACAGAACGATGTCCCGTTGTCCATCTATAAATGAATATAAGGTGGGTTGCAGGAATATGATATATTCATCTAGTGTATCTAGATGTATGTGCGTGTATGTATAAGAATGTATATGCGCCTTATACATGTACTCTGTAATACTATTAACAAATTGCTGTACCCTCAATCCCATGGTTGCCAATAAAGCAGCCGAATATGCAACATGGTTGAGACAAGGCTCGCTCGTCCTACCACTCAACACTACCTCCTCTTCTTCTTCCTACCGCTTCTCAGGCTATGCTGCCCTCAAAGCTTAGACTTGTCCTTCTTTCCTCCCTTCAGACCCTGAGATAGCTGGTTTTTCAGGATGAAATCGGGATACTTGGAGTCTGCGTCCACACCAACAGTGTAGGCGCCTTGCCTTCTCCATGATCCACCGTCCACGGGAATGATCTGACCATTGATGTAGCTGCCGGCGTCGCTGAACAGAAACACCGTCGCATCGGCAATATCCTTGACGGTGCCGTAGCGGCCGGACGGAACCGTCTTCGCAAACTCTGCAATCTGCTCCGGCTTGCTGCTCGCCAGGCGAGCCATGCCCTCGGTGTCGGCGATGGGGCCGGGAGCAATGACATTGGCCACCACGCCGCGAGGGCCGTACTCGAGCGCAACGCTCGCTATTAAGGAATCGACGGAGGCCTTGGCGGCGGAAACGTGGGCCTGGAAGGGCATGCCAGTGTAGTGGAAGGTGGCCGAGACGGCGAGGAAGCGAGGGGTCGAGCTGCGGAGGAGATGCGGGATGGTGGCCTTGATGGTGTTGTAGGTGCCGAGGACGTCGATGTCCATGACCGTCTTGAAAGCGTTGGAGCTCATTCCGTCAATCGGAGCGACGAAGTTGCCTGCTGCGCCGGCACTGTGGTTGTCAGCATCGACATCAAGACATCAAACCGTTTCGACAACTCACATGACAAAATCAATGCCTCCAAGTTCCTTGACGCACCGCGCGGCCGCGGCCTCAAGACTCTCAACCTACAATCGCGGCATCGTCAGCACTGGTTGTCCCGTTTTCCCAGCCATAGCTCGGTTCCAATTACCTTGCGCACGTCGCATTCTCCAATGCCAATGACCTTGGCGCCCGGTCGAACCGTCGCGATATCCTTGGCCACAGCCTCCGTCTTGCTAGCGTTTCGGCCCAGGATGCAGGCATTCGCTCCAAGTCGAACCATTGCTCTGGTTTGCATGCTGCAGATGGTGCCCGCCCCGCCGGTGACAAAGATGACCTTGCCCTCTGTCAGAGAGCAAACGTTAGCCACGGCTTTCCGCTTCTTCCGGAAGCGGGATATCCGGGAGGGATGTTGAATGCTCACTGAAGATGTCGTCTCGCCATACGGCGCTCAGGTATTTGGATTCGGGAACAGACATTGCTGCGACGCGACTTTTGTTGCTGGAGGAGAATGGTATGGAGAAACAGCGGGTATGGCTTTCCCAGAGACGAAGATGGAAGAGGAGGCAGATGAGGGGTTCTGGACAAGAGAATCGGAGACAGAGGTACTTTTATTTGCCTGTTTGGTGTCCTGTCAGAAAGGAGTGAGAAAGGCTCCGCCGCCAATTGGAGTTATGAAGCATGGTGTAAAGGCTGATCAAGAATAAGCTTGAAGGATCCCCAATTGTTGGCGAGCCTCGGCAACACGGTAAATCGGTGGGGCGCCGTTGGAACTGGCCAACCGCGCCGAAAAGATTAGTAGCAGATTCTGGGGTAACTCCATGGAGGCGATGAAACAAAGTACAAGTAGGGCTTGTTTCCTTTGTCTCCGAGTGGTTGATCTTGATGACGTGCTTCCATATTTGGTGCAGTTTCGATTGGTATCCTCGTCACATGCAATGGTCGGCAGTTGGTGAGATTAGTAATCATAAAAAGAACGAAGCCTGGATGGGGCCGTTTGGTGTTGTATGCCGATTCCTGCTTCCATTGAATCCGAAGTTAACTAGGAAGTGTTTTGATTTGGTATTATTTTTTTTATCCTTGCAGTGTTAGTTTACTCGATTTGGTTTTATCACATTGAGATGTTGATATTTGCCTTTTTTATCGGGCATACACCAGAAACATGGCAGATGCAACTATTCCGAGGCGACCTCCAACGCTTCAACAGTTTTCATGCAGAATCCCGAGGTAGGGCCCAACAAGATTCCAAACATCAACATTGTCACAACGTCAATATCTCGGTAACAGACCTGCCGCTTCCCGTCCCCCAGTTTAAGCATCATCTCCAGCAGAGATTATGAGCATCGAGCAACGTGCGGGAGGTCACCAGGCACTAATTACGTACAGCTATGTGTTTGGCTTGATCCTCTGAATCACTGCTATACTAGCTTTGGCATGATACCATACCTTTGTATTAGTACTCACATGATCCTGTTACTATGCTGTGTAACAGTACAGGCAGAAACCCTGCGACAAGCTTGCAAGACCTCGGTATGACTGATGGACAGGTACCAGTCCAGCAGCCAGCCATTATCAACAGATTTGCCCTAGATGATTGCCCAGCACTCATTCCACGCTAATTGATCTATTCCAACAGCACGGCGACTTGGCCTAGAGCTATTATTCGCTGATTGCGCCTAGGATATAGGGATATGCATAGTGCTGTAGTTGCAGCCACGAAGCTGCTTCTGCTTGGTAGCTCTAAGCGAATTCACCCTGTTAGCGGCACACTTTAGACTGCGGAGTACAAAGTACGCTCCAACCAGATGCACGTGCTAATCAGCACACAATAGCAGCATATGGCATCTCAAGATCGATTCATCAGACCAGCACACATGATGAATAATTTGCCAAAAACCATTCGTCGCACGATAAGTCACTTCCGACGTTGCAGGAAGAATGCTATAGGATTAAGAAAAAGAGAAAACAAGAGGTGATAAAGAGCTCAGGGCGCCTGTATGCATCAAAGGAGCTCCGCTTCGGAAAAATCATAGAGCAAAAAAAGAGAAAGCACAGGCCACCGCCAGCCTTGTATCCCTGCTCTCTCAGCAGTCCACTACGGTTCGCCTTCGACCTGCTATTCGCTAGCGGGCAACGGACGCCAGCTCCGCGTCTCCGCGCCTGTCTTTAATGACGAACGAAGCAGAAGCAGCCTCGCCCAGATTTCATCGTGCATAACCTTACCTCGTGCACCAATTAATTTCTCCAAACATCCCCCGCTGACTCGCTGAGCATCAAATATCGCAAACCGTCGACGGCCAGCGCATCAGTGCTCCATATGCACCAGTCGGACTAATTAGCTGTCGCTGCTGGTCCGCCTTATTCTGACGATTCCTGTCGCCAAGCTTGCGCCGCCCGCGCTGGCGCTCGCCTGGAGTAGGAAATATTAGGGAGCTCTCGCCACGAGCACCTCGCCCAGGAAAAAAAAAATAAAGCAGCCCCCGAGTCGATTGCTGCCAAGAGTCGAGCAATGCCAAATTCCTTGGACCGAGCCGTGCGATTCTCGGGTGGCAGCGACGACGACGAAGGCTCCAACATGGCTCCCATCCACAACTTGCAGCACGTCATGGCCGAAGACGAGGACTCGTCTCCTGAATCCAACGGCGTCGACCTGCACGCCATCGAGCGTCAAGACGAGCTTGGATCGCTCAGCAGATATGCCGACGCCCCCAACACCCTCACCGGCTCGTTGAACTCATTGCCACCTGGGTCGCACATCAATGGCGGGCCGCCTCCCAAGAGTCAGCGGCCCAGCGCAGCAGAATCCGAACGCCTTCAACGTCCCATGGGGCCCATTCGAACGCCGTCAAATACGTACAATCCTTCCACCTCACGAAAGCCCACCGCCCCCCAGACGCAGCCATCATTTTCAGAGTCAGCCCGATCCTCGTCCAAGACGCGATCGCGGCAGAGCAACACTCAGTTTCGGGCGCAGGAGCGAGCATACCTCCAAAAGCTGCGGCAGGGGGGCTACACGAGCGAATACTTTAGCCAGTTCCAGCCCCAAAATGGAAACGACTCGGACTCGGAGGGCGAGACCCCATCATCGGAGGGCCCGTTTGATGATCGCCTCGAACAAGAGACCATCATGTTTTACGGCAACGACGACATACAGCCGACAGAGGAAGATATTGCGGTGCCCGAAAACCGGGAAAGGCTGGAGTGGCACGGCATGTTGGAAGCGGTGCTGACGGGAGATGTCGTTAAACAGGAAAAGAAGCGCTTGATCAGTGCAACTGACAACACTACTTCGAGGACAGCCTATAAACAACAGCTATGGCTTGAGCTCCGTGCTGATACGTGCGGGAGGCGTGTCCCGGTCCAGAGACGGATGGTGGAGGATGGCCGGGCCACCATAGACCGTCTTTTGGACGAAGTCATCAATTTCGAAGTCAAGGGAACCAACGAAGCGGGAAAGCCGCCTCAGGAGCAAGTCAAGGATGTGGTTAAAAAGATTGAGAAGTGCGAGAGTCTGTACCCCTCCTGGGAAGCTCTCGCAGCAGAACATAAGATTGCCGTCTCCCCCCAATTCTCCGAGGCCTACCAAGCCATCATATCTTGGTATAACACCAATGAGATGATCAACACGGAGCTCGCAATTCTGAAGAAGTGGGTCGGCAACGATGACTTGGACTTTTCTCGGACTAAGCAGCGTTCGCCCGCTGTCGACGGCATCACCACGGACGAGACGTCGTTTCTCGACAGGCTGATGAAGGAGGACGGTCTTCAGTCGCTCTACAACGACGATGTAAAGGTGACGCTCAGGGGCCCGCTGGTTCAAAGAGGGATGCTGCAGCCCATATCTACCGTCATCGAAAAAGCAAAGCAGACATTGATCCTCAACTCGGTGCCGTTTCAGAAACGACACTTGCCCCCATACCTCGACGAGCTGCTGACTCTCGTCAGCTTCCCGTCACGCCTCATCGAGGAGATTACAAAGACGCGGTTGGCATATTATAAGAAACTAAACGAGACGGCCCAGCCAAACCCGTTGATGCAGGACCAGATGATTTCCCAATTCCAGCTCTTGCTGCAAATCGCCATCAGGATCAAGACTGAGTATCTTCGGATTGAGAACCCGGAGACCGGGTGGGACCTGCCTCCGTGCATTGATGAGTCGTTTGACCAGGTGGTTCTGGAGGCCTTGAAGTACTATTTCAAGATGCTCAACTGGAAGCTCAGCGGGAACAAAAACACGTTCAAGGAAGCTGATTTGTTGTTTCAGGAGTGGGATTTCGCCAACGCAATCGGCAGGTCTCTTCACTACGGCAACATCGTGGTTGCCGAGCAGTTTAGTTCACTGACATACAAGGCACTCCACCGGTTGAGCACGACCTTTAAGAAGGAGCTCCAAGTGAAGCCCAAGGAGAGCGCGGCGGAGATGAGCAAGCGATACAAGGCGGCCCTGGACTCTGTGCGCATCCGCCAGAGAATCCTGCAGCGCTTCTCCAGGAACCTGAGCGACAACTACGAACACGCCTGCGACTTTAGCATCTCTCTGCGGTCGGATAAGATGCAATTGCTCTACGATCACCTCGTGGCGACGGGCCACTTCCAGGTGGACACGCAGGGAGTGTTTGAGTCCCTGGGCGTCTTCTTGATCGCGTCTCCGGATCTTAGGGACAAGCTGGACGACATTCAACCGATGCTGACCATCACGTCTGCGGACCGGTTCCCCGACGATGCTGCCGATCAGTACATACTCATGCTTAATCCGGAAGACCCCTTTGCATGGATTGGCGATGTGGTTTCTGTGCTCATCAAGGGGGAAAATTGGGAGCGTATTGATCTGAAACGCGGGAATCTTCGACTATGCGCAACGGGAAGCCAGGCCATCAGCCATGCCAGCAGGATTTTCCTCGACCACATCGACATGCACCTCGACCTCGTGCAGGAATCGCGGCCCAACTTACGCAAGGTGAACGTGAGGCTGAACGAGATTCGACGCACGGCATACGAGCTCTCCAACACGTTCATGGACAGCGTCGAAATCATCAGGAACCAGACGCAGGGCATGGACTGCCAGGAGCTCATCCAAACGTGCTTCATATTTGCCACCGAGTTTGGCCAGCGCTCGCTGCTATACATGGACAGCAACGGCCGGCAGATGAACAATCTCAAGTTGACCAAGCTGGCGTTGGATTGGGTCAGCTTCATCTGCGATGACTGCGTGGCATCGGATCGAAGAACCTTCCGATGGGCAGTGCTTGCCCTGGAGTTTGCCATGGTCATGACTCGCGGACGCCACATCTTGGCCCTTGGAGAGGACGAGTATGAAAAGGTGCGTGCCAAGGTTGGCGGCTGCATGTCCGTTCTAATCTCGCACTTTGACATCATGGGAGCAAGGTCAAGCTTAGCCGCCCAAGCGGAGAAGGAGAGGATCGAGAATCTTGTGAGCCAGTTTAGAAAGGACAAGAACAAGATGCTGGATGACGAAGAGGCCTCTCTGGGCGTCACCGAACAGCGAGTCGAAAAGCTCGATCGCGTGGACGAGTTCCGGCAGGAAAAGGAGGCTGAGCGGCGGGCTCTGGGTCGTGTGCTGGAGACCAACAATGAAGCCGATCGGTCGCTAGCATATCTCTCAGCATCGGCAACAAACGTCACGGTGCGGTGGCAGCAGGGCCAGTTTGTTGGCGGAGGCACTTTTGGCAACGTTTACGCCGCGATGAACCTGGACACGGGCCATCTCATGGCAGTCAAGGAGATTCGACTCCAGGACCCCAAGCTGATCCCGACGATTGCAGAGTCGATCCGCGAGGAGATGCGTGTTCTAGAAGTCTTGGATCACCCCAACGTCGTTTCGTATCACGGCATTGAGGTCCATCGAGACCGCGTCTACATCTTTATGGAATTTTGTTCCGGAGGGTCCCTCGCCAGCCTGCTGGAGCACGGCCGCATTGAGGAGGAGGAGGTTATCATGGTGTATGCGCTCCAGCTGCTGGAGGGTCTTGCTTACTTGCACGAGAGCGGCATCGCCCACCGAGATATCAAACCAGAAAGTGAGTTTTTTTTTTTTTTCCCTTTTCCCTTTTCCCACAACTACAGTTCTTTGTATTCAGCCAAAGCAAAGTTAAAAAAAAAAAGTATTCTAACGTGAATGATTGATAGATATCCTTCTCGATCACAATGGCATTATCAAATATGTGGATTTCGGCGCCGCCAAGCTCATTGCCCGACAGGGTCGCACAATGGCAGCTGATCTTCACGCTACAAAGCCAAACAAGTCCATGACCGGAACGCCGATGTACATGTCGCCAGAGGTTATCAAGGGCGAGAACCCCGGTAAGGCTGGGGCGGTAGACATTTGGTCGCTGGGATGCGTGATCCTCGAGATGGCAACGGGACGACGGCCATGGGCCAACTTGGATAACGAATGGGCCATCATGTACAACATTGCCCAAGGCAACCCGCCGCAGCTCCCTTCGCCGGAGCAGCTTAGCCCTCAGGGCATCGATTTCCTCAACAAGTGCTTTGCGCGAGATCCTAAGCAGAGATCGTCGGCGGTTGAGCTGCTGCAGCACGAATGGATCATGACCATCAGATACCAGGTGGTTGAGCCAGCGACACCGAGCGATGCTAGCGGATCGTCTCAGTCGCCGTTTGTGTCGACCACTTCGACCAGGACCAGTGTCGGGCTAGATGGGTTTTACTAAAGAGAGGAGGAGATGATGCGCGCGTTTGCGAACGGCCGGGCCATCTATTTTATTTTTTTTTCTCTCTTTGGCTCCTTTTTTTTTTTTTTTTGGTGTGGGATTCTGCTGCCTCTTCTTGGCGCCTTTTGTTCCTTCTACTCCTTTCCATTCGCACACGACGAGATGCAAATGACATGAAACCATGAAACAATTGAGAGCACAAGCGAGCATACTACGGAGGACTTTATGGATTTTTACATGGACATTTATTTGTTTTGGCTCCTTTTTTATTACTCTTCTTTTCTCTCTTCTTTTTTTTTTTTTTTTTGTAGCCATATATACAAATATGGGAGGAAAGTGTGATATTCTGCTTCAAACGATACCTACACACAAAGATTGCATCTGGGATGAGAGTCTGGAGTCGGCACGCCAAGTTTGACGTTACACCTGCAAACAAAGTATGGGACAGCCTTGGTAATTTGATGGCGGAAAGTGGGAGTATGAGGCTGTTCGAGAGGAGGAAAGGGAGGTTGAAAGAGGATTTAAACAATATTTGAGCAATTTATGCCTTTTTTTTTTTCGTCTATTTTCGTTATCGTTGTAACACAGATGCATGCTGAAAAGATTCACAAGGAGGATATCGGAGAGCCAGACAGACCGACGGAATTGAATACGTGGTTTGTCGTGTTCCGGCTAGCGAAGGAGCTCAGCCCGGTGAGACAAACGTGGCTTAAGACGGTGTAACGGAGTCTGGATACAAAGTACGTAATAGGGCCAGGAGATGACCTGCTGGGTACTGGCCATCTTAACTTTTGATAGATACATTACACGTGTCGCTCCAGCCGGCTCCATATCATCCGTGATGATGCGGCGAGTACCCAATGAGTGCCTCCAGGTGAGACCGCCAAGAGCGCCAGCAGAGCAGGAAGCTGCGGTCGGCTGCCGCATTCGGAGCCAAGCCGGCGCCTGCCGTCGCTGCCATCGCAGCTTCCCCCGCCTGCAGCCCCGCATCCACGGCGTGTTCCGGTGTGGGCAGGTGGGCCCCAGGAGCTTCAGCAAGGGGAAAGAGCAACCGGATCCATGCAGAATAAATCTCGGCCCCTCGCAGCTTGATGCCTTTCTTCCCTTTTCCCTTCTTTTTTTCTCTCCCCGGGCGCCCTGGTCCCCCCTTCTGAGCACTTCTAAGGAGGTAATAATAATTTTGTCTTTTGTGTTTGACTCGATATCCCAATTGAAACAAAGAATCCCTCTCTCGATTCATCTCTCCCAAGTGAAGCAGAAAAGAAAAAAAGAAGCCCATTCTCGTTACAATGTCCAGCCCGCCCGTCCACTCCGGCGCCGACGCCGCCCAGATCGCATCCACCTGCGCGTCGCTCAACATCACCGTCTCCGAGTTCGCCGAGCTGCAGAAGCGCGCGACGGCTGCAAAGGCGACGGCCTACTGCCGCTACAGCCGCTTCCGCGTGGGCGCCACGCTGCTATGCGCCGACGAGGCCGGCGACGTGGTTTATGTGCCTGGCGCCAACGTGGAGAATGCGTCGTATCCGGTGGGCACGTGTGCCGAGCGGGTGGCCTTTGGCACGGCGGTGACGAGCGGCATCAAGACGTTTAGGGCCATAGCCGTGGCGACGGACATTAGCCCGCCGGCGAGCCCCTGTGGCATGTGCAGGCAGTTGTGAGTCCCTTCTCTCTGTTGTGGCGGTATTGTTGGGATTGTGGTTATGCAAGGGAGATCCGGGATGCAGAGATAGACAAGGGTGGAAGTAAAAGAGGGCTGAAAACTGACCGGTTGACTTGGCAGCATCCGCGAGTTTTGCACCATGCAAACGCCCGTCATCATGTTTGACAAGAACTCGGACTACGTCGTCCTGACTGTGGAACAAGTAGGTCGCCCCTTCGGAACCCCTATGTCCCGCATGCTGTAGCTCAGACATGCACCTTGCTTTGTGTTATCTGCACGATCTTACTCGTCGTGGAAGCAGCTGGCTTGAAATTACGGCGGCAGCACCATGCAGCAGCAGCAGGTCAATTGACTAACGCAGAGTCCCTTGCAGCTTCTCCCGATGTCTTTCGGTCCAGACGCTCTCCCGCCTCCTGGCGCCCCGGGATATTAATATTAGATGTCTTGGCTGTGCTTGACACTATTGACATGGTGCAGATGCAGCATGGGTTGTTGTGCTGCAAGGAGTCACCGGGGAAGGGCGGATGGGGCTAGTGGCGATGGTTTCACAAGTCTGATTTAATGACAATGGATCTAGACGGCGGATTTTGTAGTAGTACTGATTTTTTTCCATGATGAGACGGGATAATATGAGATAATGCATGTCTTGAAAGACAATTTCCACAAACGCATTGACCAGATGCAGGAGAAGTGAGACGTGAATGATTCATCACAATATGCTTGATACAGGCCCTTTGTATTTGTTTCTGCTAAGAGAGAGAGAGAAAGTGGGAAAGAAATGTACCCCGATTAGGATACGGCAAAAATGGTCTTTGGTTTGGGTTCTATACAGGGATAGTGACAGCACACAACAGGAACCAAGTTTTGCATGAATCGAAAGAAGAAGAAAAATTAAGGAAAATAAAGAAGAAGAAAAACCCTTGTTCATCCAAGCCCATCCCGCGCAATCCCTTTCATCCGTGGTTTCATACTGCCCTATCTGTCTGTCTGTTCTGGTCCCTTTGCCCTTGCCACCCCCCTTCCCTTGTCCAGTTCGTCTCAATGCTTGGTACTAATATGTAAAATATCCGTATGTAGTATCTCTATGTATTTCAAAATAAGGCGGCGCTGCACAATACAAACATTGTATAACTCCCTTTCTTGGCACGCGTTTTTTTGGCTTAGTAGTTGGTGATGTTTGCTGACTGGTTGACACATGTTTACTCGTCGCAGTCATCATCATCCCCATCATTGTCATTGTCGTTATCGTTGTTGTTAGTACCAGTGGGACCAGGTCCTGCAGGGCCAGTAGAAGACGCGGCTGACGAGCGAGGCAGGGTGGTAAACGTAGTGGGGACGCCGCTGGTGGAGGGCGTTCCGTTGCCGTTGCCGTCGCCGGGGGCAGTTGAGCTGCGCGCGAAACTGGTGACGGGAGTAGATTGGGTCCTGGATGCGGTCTGGGTGCTGAATGTGACGATGGGGGTGTTTGCTGTGGTTGATGAGGCGCCGGAGCCTGGGGGCGTGGGCTCGTTGTCGTCATCATCATTATCGTCGTCGTCACAGTCATCATCATCATCATTGTCATCGTCGTCACCATTGGGTGTTGGGGTTCCATTTGGAGGAGCAGTGCTGCTCGTCACGGCCTTGGTGGGAGCACTTGTTGCAGCACTGGTGGTGCTCGAGGTAGAAACATGGTCATTGAAAGCCCCTCCAGGAACCGAGAACGAAGAAGTGGTGCTAATGGTGGGAGTGGGCTCAAACGGCACGACGCTGGAGGGAGTGCTCTGCGCGCCGGTGGTGCTGCGGCTGAACGTCTCAACGGGCGTGCTGTTTGTGGAACCGTCGTCTGTGGGATCGCACTCGTCATCACCATCATCAGTGGGCACGGGAGTGGCGGTAGAGCTGGCCGTGTTGACCCTGATGGTGTTAGAGGTCGCTGTTGTGGAGGCCGTGGTGGAAGACAATCCTCCCGTGGAAGAGCCCGTAGCGGAAGACTGTCTTCCCGTAGTGGAGGAGCCGCCCCCTGGGGTGCTGGACTGAGCACCAGTAGTGGAGCTCCTAATAAAAGAGGTCTCAGACGAAGATGACGAGCTTCCCGTGGTCGAGGACACGGACGCAGTGGATCTGGTGAAAACGATAATGGACGAAGTGGAGGACGCGGCAGTGGTGGTGGAGCTCACCGAGTTGCTGCTGTTGGAGGGCTCATCCGTTGGGTCACACGGTTCATCCTCGTCGGTGAGCGAGGAAGAGACAATCCGAGCCGTGGTGGAGGCGCTGGAAGTTGGTGGCGCAGTTGTGGAGGATCCCCCAATGGAAGTGGACGATGTCAGGAACTGGCCGCCTGGGGGACCAGACGAGGTGCTTGAGGCAGTTCCCGAGATGCTGGTGGAGCTGGTGGACGCAGAAGAAGCACCAGGGGGCGTAGTCGCGGAGGACGCAGTGGTGGACGCAGTACCAGAAGTGCTAGCAGAGCTGATGGACCGAGTGGACGAGGTATCGCTGCTCACAGTGCTGGAAGACGTCAAAAACTGTCCACCTGGAGGTCCAGAAGACGTCGTCGACGCAGTTCCTGAAATGCTGGTAGAGCGACTGGACACTCCTCCTGGAGGGGTAGAAGAGGCACCAGAGGGCGGTGTAGTGGCGGACGACGCAGGGCCAGAGCTAGTGGAAGATGCTCCTCCCGGGGGTGAAGAAGAACCACCACCAGGAGGCGTCGGGCCAGAAGAGCGAGTAGACGCGCTTCCCGGAGTTGTCGACGAGCCACCAGCAGGGGGTGTAGAAGAACCACCACCAGGAGGCGTCGGGCCGGAAGAGCGAGTAGACATGCTTCCCGGAGTTGTCGACGAGCCACCAGCAGGCGGCGTCGCGATAGAGCCAGAAGTGGTTCCGCTGCTCACGCTGCCAGAAGACGTCACGAACTGACCGCCTGGAGGCCCAGAAGACGACGTCTTGGACGTGGCAGAAGAATGAGGCCCGCTGGGCACGCGTGAAGACGTAAACGGGTTGCCAGGTCTGCTAGAGGACACACTCGGCAAGATGTGCGTCGTGCGAGACGTGGTACGAGAGCTGGAGTGGCCAGGGGTATATGGCGGAACAACATATGGCTGCGATGTGGTCGTCTTGTCCGTCTTGGGAGTGGGAGTAGGACCATAGGTCAAATGAGACGACACATCCTTGTTAGGAGGCCCCGAGGAAGACGGCGGTCCCCCCGTGCGATGCGTGGTGGGAGTAACATAGATGGTCGTCTCAATAGTCAGCGTCGTTGTTGTGATGATGCTCAGCGTAGCACATGTTGGCTGCGGGATGTGCTTCTTGTCCAAGAAGCCATTGGCGGCCTGCTCAATGGCATGCTCTTCAGCACTCAGCTAATACATACAGCCATCAGTCTCGGTGCTTCCAGCCATGGGGGGAAAACACAAGTGGTATTGACTCCTTACCTTGTCAGCCACTCCACGGGAAGAGGCATCCGCTATGGACAGCAGCCCAGTGGCCGCAACGAATGTAAGAAACCGCATATCAACTAGTAGGCTTCCAATATAAAAGAACACACACAAAGATTCAAATTAAATAGAAGGGTGATGAAGATGAAGAAGAAAAGAGAAAATCAAATATGGACAAGTCAATGAGACACCGGGGGAACAATATATAAGGAGCGGACGGCCTGTCAAGAAATTATCCTGCCCAAAAGGCGTTCTGGACTTGGTTCAAAACCACAAAGGTCGAGATGGAAGACCCAAGTTTTATATCACAAATCCCAGCCCCTGCATGCTCACAACTAATGAATCTGGAACCCAAATAAGACCTTGGGATGAGCCCTCTGGAAGCAGGGAGGCGCGTCGGATGGGAGACACATGCAATAGTCTGCCGTGTAATCAGCCACGGGATGGGCCTGCTGCAGGTGGAAAGGGAGCAAAGGGAGCGACTTCGCCCTGCTTGGCCCCCAAGCTAAGAGACTGATAATCAGGGGAACGGTCAAGAGTCAAAGTCAAGGGACACCACAAAATGGGAATTCACGTGTCAACGAGTTTGAGATTTAACGAAACCAATTGATTCATTGTGCCATCGTCCGGGATAGCTCTCTCTGTCTCTCTCTCTTCTGTCCGTTCTGAGCGTAGCTGCTCTGCTCGGGGGGGGCAGATTGGCCATGTGAACGGGTCTTTGTGGCAAGATGTAACGTAGATATGCAAAAGGGTATCCGGACCAGAGACACTCTCATTTTAAACGCCCGCTGCGTCCCTGGTCACACAACAAAAACAAGATTGCGTTAAAAAAAAAAAGCCATCAAAAGGTGTGGGAGAAAAACAATATGCATAAGTGTGTATGCGCCAATTTCCGAATTTCACAAATGGCCTATGTCCCGTGCGCCTGGAAAGTCAAGTGAAACTGAATGACCTTTCCGAACCAAAACAAAAAGAAGCAAGGAAAGAAAGAAAAGAAAAAAAAAAACATAAGTCTGCGCACGCTCATATGCAGTGTCGTTCATAATTTCAAAATCTGCCGCCAGGGCATTTAGTCCTCCCAGATCGTTTCTAAGTCAATGTCGCCACGCCGCTCAGCACCGCAGACGCTCCACCGCTTCCGCTTATCTCTAGAGCCAAAAGCCATTGTGCGACCGCGGGCTGGCAGGTCCAGGCTGCCCCGTCCTTTTGCATCCGATGCGTCCCCAGCCTCCGATGCCTCCGCCGCCGCCTTTAGCTGCGCCTGTCTTTCGGCTTCCAGTGCCGCCTCCTCAGCGTCGGGAGAGTCAGGGATGGTTTCTAAACTCGAAATGCTGGGGCTGCGTGACCTCAATGATGTCGGCGTCGAAGGAACAGAGGAAAGGGCCCCATAGCTACTGGAGAAGGGATCATAGGCTCGATAGAGAGATGAGGAGCTGGAGGTTGGTGTACTGGGCAAGGTCGGGAGAGACCCAGTGCTCGACTGTGAATAATTTCGAATTGGCGACGAAGGTCGGCGTACCCGAGTCAGGGTGCCATTAGTTGAGACACCCAGCACAGGAGAGCCACTCCTGTCAGCAGGCAGCCGGTCGTGGTCAAGGACTGATGTTCGGACAGGAGACGTCATCGGGAACGCTTCGTCCACTGGTTTTCGCGGCGTGCGAACTCGGCTGGGAGATTGCGCCGGGCTGGCAGGGCGGAACTGCGGAGAGTAGAGCAAATGGCCGGAGCCAGTGACACCAGGCATAGACTGCGTACGGCCCATGGGCGTGGCGCCAATGCTAGCGGCGGACCGTGAACGAACATGAGTGCTACCGCCAGAGAGAGGAGAGGTGGTTCGAGGGCGATACGGGAGGGCGACCATCGGAGTCCATGAGAAGGTGTTTGTAGAGGTTGGGCTTGGGTCGGTGCTCCGCCGCAAGTTGGGAGGCTTTCTGGCGATGTCAAGATCGAGCGTGGACAGTGTATGTGGGCTGTTAACGCGGGCCTTGGACGACGGTGCGGTGCGGAACTCCTCCATGCGCTCCGTCTCAGGAACGGGCTCCATCTTGACGGCTTATCGAAAGTTGCATACGGGGAGGTTGCGAGAAAGGAGGAGAGAGAGAGGATGGCTTGCGAAGCAGCACTGCTGCGAATATAACGACGGGGGGGACGAAGCTTCCACGCCGGGGCTGTCGTGCGGCAGAAATATGGCCGCAGCGATCGTGAAACCGATGCGTACGAGACAAGGCTGTCGGGATGTCGTCTGTCCGGTTGGGGGCCGGAGCGGTTAAAAAAAAAAAGTATCAAATCGGTGGAGAGAGAAATGCGGAGGGTATCAGGTTGGTGGATATGAATCAGCCGGAGCTGAAGCAGCGCAACAGAGCTGGGCGGCAGGGCTGAACTGATTCAAGGCGACGAGGGCCTGAGAGTTGGCGAGCGAGCACGATGGCGTCGCTTCTCGGCGGTTTACGAGCGCCAGAAGTTCGAGGTCGGTGAAGATGTTGAAATCAGGGAGAGCGCAATGGCAATGGCGGCAGACCGACCTTTTTACAGGTAGTCGAGGCGAGCCGACATTCCTGTCTCCTGAGACTGGTGACGGCGCCAGGCCAGGGGTGGTGGCCAAAATAAACAGCGGCCTCTGCGCCCTGGAGGGCAATTTCTCAGCGCGAACCGAACCAAGCAAAACCACAGGCAGGCGTCCGAGATAGCCGGGCGATGCGCAGGACGGAGACGAAGGCGATGAGGACGGCGCTGCGAGTGCGGTGAGAGGCGGGATAGATGGAGAGATGGAGGGGAGAGAGAGGGAGAGAAAAAAAAAAAGAAGACGCCCCCTCAAGGGTCCTTGGTGCCTTCTTGTTGACGTTTTGGCGACCATCCAATTCGGCTGCCTGTATCGAGCAGGTGGGCGTCTATCGATACAGCGGTACGGGCGCCAACCACTGGCCGGTGCAGGGCTCGCATGTACTGATTGCCTGTACAAGTACGGAGTACATAGACGTACAGCAGCAGTAGCGCAGGCGCAGCGCAGCGCAGCATGTCGCTCTCCGCTTGCAGCAGCCTCTTCCCAACGCTCTTAGTGGTCGTAGGCGCCCTTTTTAGGCCCCAGTCAATGGAACGGTGGGTTATCGCCTCTAGCGGCCGGCAGCTGGCGTGGCGTGGAGAAGGCGCGCCCAGTAGAAGCCCGCCTTTTTTTTTTTCTGGCGCTCTTCCAGGCCGGCACGGGCAAGCCAATGCGCTGTGGGCAGCCCCCTAAAAG